>APFE031600624.1:73004-97720 GCA_000404065.3 Pinus taeda | reverse complement strand
TGACTTAAGAAACAACCAATAAAATTAACGCTTAATTAAAATCCATCTAGCAATCTTTTTATTTTCTAGGGCTCTTTTTACCAACATAGCTTAGGCTAGTATCTTGGAGTAGGGAGTAATTAACTCTCCAAGATAGTTTAAACAAACAAGTAGTCGATCTTGCGGTAGGGAGAAATTCCAATTGTTACATCTATGCTTTGGGAAAGCTCCTCTTAAAGGAGAAGCACGAGATCATATCCGAACTAGTGTGGGAATTAATCCTTCCTCATTGGGAATGATAGAAGATATTTACATATTAAAAACGGTAAACCTTGGATTATGTCAAGGAGCCTTCAAGGGGATTGAGCTTGTTACTCTGCCCTTGCGTACGTATTGGATCATAGACTGTTCCCCCAGGTATATTTGTTTTCGTTGGTAACCTTAGTGACCATAATCTTTAGGGTTCTTTCCTAGGTGACGGTGGAGAGAAGATCCCACTGTACCTGGAGCAGACGTCGACTAGACTCACTTGGACTCTCTGGGGGGTTATCTTCACTCGAGACGGTTATAGTGAAGAAACTTGTGCCATCTGTTTCATTAAGCAGGTTGTCGGGGTAACTGTTCCAACCGCCATTTCTGTATTGAATTATGCGATGTTGGATTTCATCACCAACTAGTGTTTTCGATCCGGAAAGATATTGTTTGTGTGTGGTTTGATCTCCTAGATTTATTAGGCGTGTGCTTCAAATTGCTTGGTTCTTTAGAGACTTTAGGTGATTTTCTTGAGATTTTATTTGTTTTCGTGTGAGGTAATTAAATAATTAATCGTGGCTGAATTACCGAGACAATCTCGTCGACTACGGGGGCAGCCTCCCGAATTTACACCGAGTCAACTTGAAGGGCTGCGACCCTTGTCACACCTAGTGAAAGTAGGGTTGGGTCGCCGGAGGCCGGAGAGTCTTCATTAATTATACATCCTGATCATCTAGTGCAAGAAACAAAACATATTTCTGAACCGATTTCATTTTCCGAGGTTACTGATAGTATCACTCCTACTAGCTCATTAGCCGAAGAACCTAAAATATTTGAACCTGAGACTGAACCTGCTGCTACTCCATCTTCAGGATTTGCTTCTCCTATTTCTAGTGGTCCTAGTTCACCCAGAGTAGAAAATATTATTACCGAGAATATTCCTTCTGGACTCATTTCCATTGAAGAAATTGTAAGTTCGAGTCTGAACGAAGGTATAAGCATCCCTGAAAATCAACCGACTATCGAACTTAGGGAGCGTGAATCCATTTTCTACAGTCCCATTAGAGGTAACGCTTGGTATATTTCGTTGACCAATTTCTTAGAAAATCCAGGTCTCACGTCTTCATCACCTCGATTTCCTTTCCATCCAACACCCAGAGGTTATTATCCTCCTTTGAATATGTCGAGACAGTCATTCTTGTTTTCTCATAGGCCAGAAACTTTTTTACATGGCGGTCCTTCTGTTCCTCCTGAGTATCAGTCTTTATCTGGTACGTTTTCAGGAGCATCTCCTCAACCCATCGAATATGTAGTATCTCTTGGTCATAACGGAACTAAACTGTTAAGTGTCAAAGATATTCTTATGATGTCTGGTACCACTCCTAATCCGCAACCTCAAGGTAGTTCAATACCGTCTGGGGGGTAGCCGCAAGGTACTCAAATACCGCCTGGGGGGCAACCTCAAGGACAGTATGTCCCTACGGGACAATATTTTCCTCAAGGTCACCCAGTATCAATATGTACCTCAAGGTCAACCCCAGTATCAATATATGCCTCAGGGTTAGTACCAACCCCAAGGTCAGTACCAACCGCAAGTTCAGTACCAACCTCAAGGTCAATACCAACCTCAAGGTCAATATCAACCTCAAGGTTTTCAACCACCTTCAGGTCAATCATTTGTTCAAGGACCCGTAAATGTACCATATAATTATCAATCTTACACTCAACCTGGGTTTGGTCCTCAATATGCTCAACTTGGTGTGGGATCAACAGACTCCGCAACCCAGTGTGCAGTTGTCATCTCAATCTGGACATTCTTTTGTTTCTGGTTCACCCCAGTAACTTGTCCAGCCTACTACTCAAACTGCTACACCTGGGGAAACTCATCAGTCTGGGCCTAGTTCACCTCGAACTTTGTCCCAAACGTCTGCTGCAACTGCTGCGGTCTCTGTTCAATCCACTCCACCCATTTCTAGAGTATCAGCGGCTCCAGTTTCTTATGCTCCTGTATCAACTCCTCAGGACTTTTTACCCCAGTTTGGACCTACAATCCAGACTCTGGTTTCCATCCATGTAGGACAACCTGGGCCTAGTATGGTTGTCACAAGTCAACCCCAATTTACTTATCAACCGTACCAGGGGCAGTACCAATTCGGCCCTGCTGTGCAGAACCCGGCTTATCAGTATCAACCGTACCTTGGGTATACGTATCAACAACCTCAACAACCCGAGTATGGTCCGGTTAATCCTGGTTTTCCAGGAGGATATAATATCCGAAATGCGAATCCGATACCTAGTTATCCTGGATATCCTCCTCCTGGGGCTGGTCTTATGACCCCAAGTTTTCGGGATTGGAACTGCCAGTTACCATTTATAGCAACTTTGGATTTGCCTGACTTGTCGCGCCTTACGAATGATCCCATTAATTATCTTCCGTTTTGGCCGCCAATGCCAAATAAGGTTCCCAGTGATATACCAAAGTTTGAGGGGAAGTCAGGAGAAGATCCGTCTAATCATATGATGACTTACCATCTCTGGTGTGCATCGAATTCCATTATAGATGATTCAATTCGTCTTCGTCTTTTTCAACGCACTTTGATTGGCCTTGTAGCCAAGTGGTACATTGAGTTGCCACGAGGCTCTTTTTACAATTTTAGTCAGTTAGCCACTTCCTTCCTTACTCATTTTTAGCTGCCAGTCCGATATGACAATGGCACAGAATTATTAACTTCATTAAAACAGTCGACGTCCACATATATTTCAGACCATATTCATGAATGGCGGTGTCGACGTCGTTTAGTGAAAGTTTTTATCCTGGACCAAATTTTGGTAAAATGGTTTTTAAAATCGTTATTACCCAAAATAACTGAAGATGTAGCCAAGGCAGGAGTGGTTACCAAAGAGCAAGTAATTGCTCAAGCTCAGTACCTTGACTTAGTTTATACGTAGTCAGGTACATTACACGAGAAAATCCCCGACCTTCTGAAACAAAATCAAATAGCTTCACATCCCTCAGGGTCTCGTGCCGCTGACGGTATGATTGGTACTGTTAATACCAAGAGTAAGAAGAAATTCTCCAAGAATTCTTCTCCTATTATAACTTTACTAGATTCTCCAAAGGGAGAGTCTTCACCTGAAATTTCTGCCGATGTTCATGTCGTAGAATCATCTACGACCAAAAAAAAATCTAACAGTAAGAAGAAGGGCAAGAAGAAGAATAAGCAAAACTCGAAGGAGAAATCCGATAAACCTAAATCTACTGACGAGAAATGTAAACCTCGCTATCCTTGTCTCATTTGCGATGAGGAGCATTTTACAAGAGATTGTCTACATCGTGTCGAGGTTGCGAAAATCATCAAAGGTTCGCAAACACCTGCTGTTTTGAAGGATCCTTTTCCAAGTCAAGGCAGTAAGATGATAGGTTCTTCCTCTAGTGCCTCAGAAGAGCCCATAATGATGATGTCACATGTAAGGTTTGCGACACAATTGCAAGATTACGGAAGTAAGAGTCCTCTTGGTGGTAAGGAAGCAGAATCTTCTAATTCCAACCCATCAACCTCAGCTCTGTCTGGTTCCGATCCGCTACAGATCGAGAAACCAAATCCTGACTTAGTGATAAAAATGCCCGCTAAGGGTATACTTCGAAAGTCAGCTTTCAATCCACATGCGAGAGCTGCTCAGAACTATAACATTGTTGAAGATTTAGCTGTTTCACCTTCAACAATGTTGGCTTTGGAAGTGCTACAATCTTGTCTAGCACAACGTAAAGTGTTATTGTCGGATATAGGAGCTTTTGATCTTCAGGACTCAAACCTCATAGTCTTCGATTTAGAAAATAGTACACCTCTTTTACCTCATCAAATGGCTTTCCAGATTCTAGTGTTAGTAAAAAACAAACCTTGTTTTAGGACTGTGATTGATGAGGGAGCTTCCACAAGTATTATGTCGATATAGTGTTGGAAAACCCTTGGTTCTCCTACAATTAATCAATCCTCGATGATTCTGAAGGCCTTTGATGGCTGAGGGTTTCATCCTTATGGAATTTTGCAGGACTTACCTATAGGGGTTGAAGGAAAAACTGTTAATCTAGATGTGGAGGTGGTTGATGCCCCTCTAGATTACAACCTTCTTTTGGGCCATAGTTGGTCTTATGCCATGACTGCAGTTGTTTCATCAGTATTTCGACTTATTAAGTTCCCACACAATGAAAAGATCGTTACAATAGACCAGTTAACTTACTTTTCATCTGACCCATCCTCTGCTGAGAGTATTCAACAGTTGGTAAAACCGCTGTCCCTTATAAGGATGTTGGAGTAGGATTAGTTAAATATTCGGGTTTACTCGAAACTTTTTCATTTCCTCCTCCCAACGTACCATCTCCTTTTGCAACCATTCATATGATTTCGTTAGAATCCATAATTCTTGATGATCCTTGGATCGTCCCATTCGATTCCGAGGTGGACTCTCTTGGCGATGCCATGCCTTTGAGTCCCTTTGAAGTTGCTTATCGGGTAGTACAGTCGTTTTCTGACTCAAGTTCAACTAGCCTTAATCTAGTGAATGAGATCCATGGAAAATCACTTTCAATCTCAACCTCAGAGTCAACAACCTTTTCAAAAACTGTTCACACCGATGAACAAATTCAGGAACTGTTGTCTGTTGATACATTACCATGGGAAGATCTTCATCATCGGTCTTCGTTTTTACCTGAGATTGATCATTTTGAAAATGATTTTTCATCTATTTTTACCGCTGAATATGTCAAAGAACTGCAAAATCAATTGAAACATCCTGATTCTGAACAAAATTAAGCCAATATTTCTCGAACGGTTCCTATCGACATTTCAGTCAAACTTGGGATTGTTGAAAACATTCACATAGGTGCTTCTTGTACGGACACTGAAGTCAACACATATAAAACCCTACTTCAAGAATTCTGTGACGTGTTTTCCTGGTCCTATGAAGAAATGCCAGGAATTGATCCTTCAATCATTATTCATGAGATCAAAACCTACCCGGATGCTAAACCCGTCAGGCAAAGGTTGTGTCAGATACACCCATGAAAAGCTGCTGCCATCAAAACAGAAGTTGAGAAATTACTTAAAGCAGGTTTCATTTATCCAATTCCTTTGACAGATTGGGTATCGAATATTGTTCCAGTTACTAAAGACAAGGGACTATAAGAATATGCATCGACTATAGGGATATTAATCGTGCTTGTCCCAAGGACAATTATCCCACACCCTATATCGGTCAAATTATCGATGATTTTCTCCTTTATGGATGGTTTTTCCGGTTACAATCAAATTAACATTCTACCTGCCGATCAACCAAAAATGGCATTCATCTGTCCATGGGGGACATTTGCTTATTGCAAGTTACCTTTTGGATTGAAGAACGCTGGAGAAACTTTTCAAAGGGCAATGTCTTATGCGTTTCATGAAGTCAAGCACATTGTGCAGCCTTATCTCGATGATTTACCATCTCATTCATTACATAGAGCCGACCATCTCACTCACTTACGAGCAATTTTCATGAGATGTAGGCATTATTGGATTAGGCTAAATCCGCACAAGTGTGTTTTTTGTATAGAAATGGGTCGGTTACTGGGATTTTTTGTATCCAAAGCCGGAATTCATGTCGACCCTTCGAAGGTTGAAGCCATCGGCAAGTTACCACCTCATTCGACACTTCTCCTACTCCAGAGTTTGCAAGGGAAAGAAATTTTTTTATGTCGTTTCATTCCTAACTACGCCGAGATTACAAAAGGTTTCACCCGGTTGTTGAAACAGAACACTCCATTCTTTTGGGACGAGATATCCGACAAATATTTTGATGCACTTAAACATGCATTGACCCATGCGCCGTTATTGCATCCTCCCAACTACAACCAGGATTACTTCTTGTACCTCGCCGCTTCCCATTCCACCATTGGGATGGTTTTAGTTCAGCAGGATGAATTCGAAAGTGAACATGTGATCTATTATCTTAGTCGAACTCTAACTCCAACTGAGTTAAAATATTCACATGTGGAGAAACTGGCCTTAGCTGCAGCCCAAGCTGTTCAGCAATTTCGTCATTACATTCTGTTACGCAAAACCACAATCATTTCTAACTATAACCCTATGCAATACATTTTGACTAAAAAATTGCTAGGGGGCAAGTATTTCAAATGGATTGTCGTCCTACAGGAATTTGACTTGGAATTTGAGAAGGCCAAGTCAAAGAAGTCTTTGGTTTTTTCAGAATTAATGTGTGACTTCCCCCGTGCTGATACTAAACATGTGGCGGAAGAACCCATTGCGGATGAATCCTTGTTCCTTATCAGCACTGTTGATCCATGGTACGGAGATATCATTGTCTATCTCTAGACCCAATCTTTTCGGCCAGATATTTCACGATCTCAGCGCCGGAAAATCCGATTTCAATCCCAACCTTACACTATTATTGGAGATACTCTTTATTGTCATGGGGTGGATTCTGTTTTCCGTCGTTGTCTTACTCATGATGAGGCTGAGAAGGTTATTAATGACTGCCACTCTGGAGCGTGTGGTGGTCATATGTCTGGGTATGCCACAGCCCAAAAGATTTTACACGCTGGCTATTTCTGGCTGTCCTTATTCAAAGATTGTATTACTACAGTCTAGAAATGCCACAATTTCCAAATATTTGATCGTAAGATGCGCACTCCTCCTGCTCCTCTCCACCCTATCATTGCCGTTGATCCATTCGCAAAATGGGGTATCGATTTTATTACATGTAACCCTCACTCGGCCAGGGGGCATGTGTATATCATCCTTGCGGTAGATTATTTTACCAAGTGGGCCAAAACTGCTGCGATTTTCATTTTCAACCATAGAATTGCTAGGTTTGGTGTTCCCCAAGCGATTATCACTGACCATGGGAGTCATTTTCAAAACATCATGATGACTGAACTTACAGATTAGCTTGGCCTACGTCGCGATAATTCCACCCCATATCACCCACAGGCAAATGATCTAGTTGAAGCAGTCAACAAAGTTCTAGTCACCATGATCTGACAAATCATTGGGATTCATCAGTCGAATTGGCACAACATGTTGTTTTCAGCACTTTGGGCGTACCGAACCTCAGTCAAATCATCAACAGGTTTTACTCCCTTTCAACTAGTTTATGGTTTAGAGGCAGTATTGCCCATTGAATGAGAAATCCCGTCATTACAAATTGCCGTGCAATTATTACCAACCACTTCCAAGAGGAAAAACATTTATTATACTTAGCTCAATTAGATGAGAATCAACGTAACACTGCATTAGCTATCGAAACTCATGCCAAAAGGATTAAAGCTCAGTATGATCGGAATGTTACACCCCGCAATTTTTCGGAAGGAGACCTAGTTTTACTTTACGATCAAGCAAATGATAAGCTAGGGGATGGAAAATTTGTACCCATGTGGCATGGTCCGTATATTGTCAAGCGAAAGCTGGAAAAAGGGGTCTATGAGCTAGAAGATTTTGACGGTGTCTCTTTAGGTAAACTTAGGAATGGGCTTTATCTAAAGTGATATTATAATTAAACGATTAGTGTGGAGATTCCTTAGACTAGTTTCTTTCTAAATTTGGTGTGTTCTTAGATTAAAGGATGCATGCTTTAATTTAGGGAGTGTTTTTCATTATTATTCCTGCTTATCTTGATTTTACTCTTGATATTGCAGATGTCGACGCCTCTCCAAACATACATTGGTTTCGCTGATGGTGCTTGTCGTAGTACACGGAACATCTCTTCCGTAGCTTGGGCTATCTATTCACCCTCTGACGAGTTAGTATCTATGCATGGGGTAAGACTTGGTCAATCAATGAACAACATTACAGAATACAGTGCAGTGATTGAATTGTTATCTAAATCCATTTCATTTGGAATTCGAAGTTTGATTGTTAATTTATATTTGAAACTCATTGTATTACAGCTTAATTGAGTTTATGCCATTAGGAATTCGGTATTATTACGATTATTTTTGAGAGTCCATCTTTTGGAACAAGAATTTGATTACATAGAATATCAGCACATTCCAAGATATTTAAATACATTAGCAGAACCAGTTGCTTCTAGAATGTTAAATAGACATTTGCATTAAATCAAACAGTAAATTTAAAAACATCTCATAACATGTTTTGTAAGATAACCATAATAATAATATAACATAGAATAAGAGTGTGTCAAAATATACATCGTCCTCGATCATAGGTTGAAAAACACCTTATGATCAGCAAAAATGATAGTATTTAAAGTCCAAAAATGAGTCTACAAGGAAATAATCCTATCACTGGTGATGATCCCGATAAGACACAACTGCTTGAGCCACCCTACAAAGGAACCTCCTAAAAGGTCATGGGACCCCAATCACATAGCGCTGAAGCCTAAGAGGAATGTCATCTATGCTAGTCTCCGGAATATCTGCGGTCAAGCACTCTAGATGGCTCTCCAACTCGGCCAAGGTCTCTGCTGCTTGGTCCTATGGGGCCGGTGCTGCGGCAGCTGGTTGTCTTTGATCATAGGGCTGGAGAGCGGCTGGTCGTTGTGGACCCACATCTGCATTTAAAACTTTTTACTATTAGTTTTGGGACGATTTTAAAAAATAAAAAAAATACATATATAATTAAAATGTTGAAAACAATTTTACCTCTATCATCCCATTGCTCTCTTGGTGGAAGAGCCATGTCGGGATCACAACGATAATCCATCCCAGCGTATGGAAAATCCTGAATATAAAGAGTTGGTTCTCTAACCAATGGAAATACTCTGGTGTGAATCAAACAACCTCGGTACCCTCCTCAGGATGGCAGGCCATGACTGCAACCCATCGCATAACCCAAGGATCTCAGGGAAGTCCAGCCTCAATAGTGAGTTGCTGTGGAACCAGCATAGGTACCCTCTCTAGGGCAAAGCTGACAACCAAATAACCATATCCAAAGTTCTTTAGCTGTCCATTCTTCACCCTAGTCAATTGGCCCTTCACATTGGCCAATATAGCATCGCACCAGTTGAAGATGGTGCCTCGGAAGTAGTCTATTACCATGTGCATCTGCGAACCTGTATCTAGATGCAATGTTGTGCTCCTGCAGAGTTTGGTAACAGTAAAAGAAATCACCTTCAGTTCAGGGCGGGAGATGGTTTTCACATCTATCCGTTTGTTTGGATTTTGGTTATTACAGAACTCTAGTCAGAGACTAGCGACAGATTGGCCACCTGGCCTAGATCCGAACAGAGATAACTTTGCGCCTCTCTTGGGCAAGCTAAACAAAAAGTATATGTCATCCAGCTCGATTTCGAGCCAGTTGCCACCAATAATGAACCACTGGTCCTGTATGCTCCACCTTTTCACCAGCCATTGTAGAAAGTCTACCTGTACCCTCATGCCAGGCATGGTCCAAAATTTGAATAGCCCGCATACTTTTAATGCCTGTAACGAAGGTGGATGGAGTAATGCAACTTGATCCATGTCCTCGTGCTCTCTTTCCCGCCAAACAAGCATCTTGTGTACCTACATTGCAAAAAAGGTGGATAGAATTTTCATTTCAAAATTCTATGGGGCAAAAATGAAGAAACTAGGGTTCAAAATCCACATTTTGCGGGGTTTGCACCCATCCCTTTAGAGACAGTGCGTAGGTGCGCACTTCTCCTTAAGGATAGGTGCAACACCCTAACTTTTCTATGTGCACAGAAAAATCGGGGTGTGCAGGGGCCACATGGCGCCCCTGCGCAACTACCGCGGGCGATTTTTTGCCCTAATTTTCCTCTAAAAATAAATTTCTAAACCCTAAAACAAAATTTTAAACGGATGAAATGCAAGTCAGGGACAATGTGGATTACCTGGAGAAGACGGTTCTCGATTCCAGCAGTCAGATTTTTCGCAATCTCCACAAGAAGTTTTCTACCAAAAGCTCTTACCTTTTACTCCAAATGCAAACGGTAAAAATGAACTTGCAAAAGCCCTTTTTATAAGATTTTTTGAATAAATAAATTACATTTATTTATTTTTTACTTTGAAAAGGTCATTTTTGGTGCATTTTGATTATTTTTAAAAAGATATGAGTAATGTTTGTATTTTTTGTGAAGAATATTGGGTATTCAGGTGAAATTGGTCATTTTCAACAAAAGCCACATAGGAGTCCTCTTTAAGCTCTTTTCTGACTCGTAAAGTATGAAAAGATTTCCAAGTTTTTTCTTTTTAGACTCGTTAAAACATAATTAAAGAGACGGTCCTTTTATAGCTCTTTTCCGACCATATAAACATGAAAAGATTGCTAGACTTTTGTCGTTTCAGGTTCGATATTGGTAATAAAACAACGTGTTTTCGATCGCTTTTTTGCTTTTTCGGATTGAAGGCACTAATTATGAAAAGTACTCCTTGATCGTAATGATCAAGCGGTTCTCTCAAGTATTATTTTATACTTTTTTGGGCTTGGGAGACACAAATTTACGAAAAAGGACAACCATGGATTTTTCTTAAGTTTTTCTTCTAACTCCCTAAAATTGAAAAATGCCGAGTTTCTCCTATATTGGACTCGTTAAAATTTCATAGCAAAGGACCTATTCAATTACAAACAGGAATGGACCACTCCTTCTTAGGGTTCGAATCTAAACTAAGTTGGACTCATTAGAAGGATGAGCTTATAACCAAGCAAATGTTATCCTCCTTAAGCTTGTAAAAAATAAATAGGTACTTGCCAGAAATGGTGGGGGAAAAGAGAGAAAAATGAACCTGTTTGTCATACTTTGTGTTTGAAAAACTTTCCATCACTCTTGAACATGACACTTTTATCCACCTTGGTTGGGAAATATTTTACCTAACAGTTAATCAAGCCACATTGAAAGTCTTTAGCTGGTTTTCGGGTATTAGCTTTGGGTTAACTGTCACCAAGCCATCTGCAGTGTCGTTATGTGTTCAAGAGGTCTATGCAAAATATTTGTCATCCATCATTGACTATCCCTGAGTTAGTTCTTGCCAAATATATTTCTTCAAACTTGATCTATGATTTTGTGTTATGGGCTTGCCTATGACAGATCGCTTTCTATCGACTCCAACTCATTATCTAGAAAGATGATCTAGAGATTGGAAGTACCTTGGAATCTACATGCCTCAATGGCAGGTTTCTTGCCTTTGACGACAGGTTGCATCATTGACCTTCGATCAAAGGATTCTGTGACGTGTTCGACATTGACTCATTCATTCACATTTCATGGATTGTACTGAGTACTTTGAGGGCCATTGACATTACTGGTGGTTCCTCTTACACTTGTTAACAGATTACATCATTGACTGGTAATCAAGTGGTTTCTACCATGTTCGACTTCGACACATTCATTCCCATGGATAGAATCGTACTGGTTTGAGAAGTAGAAATGAAGACCCTGGATGTAGTTTCCACCATCCAGGATGCAAGGAATTTTGTTATCATTATATAGTGGACTATTCATAAAAAGATGGCTGTGCCCATACTGTGTCCATATGTTCCTACTTGTGGTGTAATACAAAATCATTCCTGTATCAGAGCAGTTTTAGATAGTTCTTAGTCAGTTTTGATCTGAGCATGGGAATGCCTACCTCAGCGATGATATTTTCACATATATATATTTTGTGTTGAATGTTTTTACAGGTTCGACCAGGGTATCCACAGGAAGATCCTTGAAATGATAAAGTCCTTCACTCTTCTTAAATGATCAAAAAACCATCCTCATCTACTACAGACTTCGCATTGTAGGGGGCAATCTGTTACACAAAAAATTGTCACCATGATTTTCTACAGTTTGTGTGAGTCCATCAACACTCATACATACCTCCTTTGCAAGTCTTGAGCTTCATCTCTTCATGTCAAGCCTTGAAAATGGGAGAAAGACCTTAAAAATATCTCAAATCCTAGTTTCGCACTTTCTCCTAGCATTGCCTATGGTGTCGCACCCAATGGTCATGTTTCCTGCGAACCTGACTGCTCTGTCTATTGAGTAATGGGTGCGAACCCCTGTAAAAGTTAAAAGGCGTGAGTTCATTCTTAAAAACTCATCTTGGGTCACTTCTAGACACTTCTAGAAGGAATATTGCGCTGGCAAGTCTGATCCACCTTGGTTCATCCATTCCATAACTAAGGGAGCTAACTCCATGATATGAGATGCTTATCCCATTGAAGGAGAAACTTATCCCTTCAATGGTGGACCTGCAACTCCCTCCATTTGCACTTTAAATTCATGCATTGGGCTGGTTGTAGGAGAGGTTGAAAGCTGAAGATTCTTGAGGGTAAATGCTACTGGAAACTAGACTTCCTTTTTGAGCTTGTGAGAGGAGAGATCACATACCTTTCATGTCATTTGGGAAGTGAATGAGTCTTGTCAAAGTAGAGGAGACTCCTGTTGGACCCTCGAAAGAACTTGTGCAACATCAAGGGAAAGGTTGTAAGGTTCTTTTATTCATAAAGTTAATACAATCAAGTTTGTTTTTCTCAATGAACTGTCTCTAATGGTTTATCTTATGAGCTCCTTCATCTTCATAATGAACATGTTTTATTATACGCATGTATGCTTTGATGTGTGTTTGTTTGTGTATGTAGGTTATTAAAAAGGAACTGCTTGGAGCTGTTGGGATAAAACTGCTACAAAAAAGCATTGGACTGAGGTAGGGTCTGTTACACCTCTTAGTGTTCATTTATGAATTGAAACATGTTTAGAGAAAAGTATATTTGCTTGTGCTCTTTGTTGCTAGATGTCATTCGATACTAGGGAGATCGGTCTTGTCTGCAAGAATGATTTATCCGGCCAACACAATCCAATGACCTTCACCCTCTTCTTGGAGCACTTGTACATTGGCACTATCCTTAATGCCTCTTTCATCCTCATTGGGGAATGATACTCCCTGATCTGCAAACTCTATGGTAAGGTGTTATGGAGTGAGGGACCAAAGAGTGGGCAAATTCCTAAGCAATTTCCACATCAAACCCTCGGAATTTCTCAAAAAATAGCATCCCATTTGCCTAGGTGAATATGGCTACTACTTGGGGATGTTCATGGAGCCTGGTTGAATTGGTGGGCTCCTTCCTCATGAATCCTCCTGTAATTGTGTTTATACCCCTTTTGAACACCCAATGTAGATATGGAGACAAGAATTTTGAAGAAAACAGGAAAATAGAGGAAAACTTTTTTATTTTATTTTATTTATTTATTTATTTTTTTTAAACAGGAAGAATTTTTTTATGTAATTCCTCTTCTTCTATGGACTCAATTCCTCCTTAAAATGATACCATTCCTTGAAAATATTTATAATCAAGGTGGGTATGCATGGAACCTACCTCCTCAATCTAGAAATCAAGCAAAAAACCCATGTTTTCTCCTTAAAAACAACTCACTACCCCTCATGTAGAACTACCTATAGGTGCTCCTGTAGAACCTGTAAGTTCTCCTGTAGAATGTCGATAGCAGGAGGATGGATGAGAGTGATGGAGAACGATGGTTTTGAGGCTGTGGGGTGAGCTAGAAAAAATGTACGTTGCCATATTTGGACCATTTGTCCCCACCTGCCTTGTCATCATGGTTTCTTCCCTTGTAATCACCCCTCATGATTTCATCGGAGTCTGCATACCTTCCATTGCCTGTCCTCGACATCTTCTCTTGAGTTTTACTAAGCGCATGTGTGGTGACATCTCCGAATGAGTGAAGTCAACTGGATGAAGGTGGCCCAGTTAACTGGCCACCTCAACCCCAACCGGCCTCAACCATCTCGTTGTTGTTGCATGCTCTCTAATTATACTAATGCAAATAGAGGAGTGGGTTAGTCCCTTACCTGAGATCCGAATGCATTTGTTGTTAGGTGTTGTGGCCTTTCCTTATGTTGCATGACTTTGTTTCTGTGGATTCATTCTTGTCTGGTTGTTGATATGTGGTTGTGCTTTGTGTAGGTTCCTTTTTGGCTGGATTTGATCTTTAGGAGCTTGCTTCAATCTTCAGATTTGTACCCTCAATAATGTTGCAACTCCTGGGCTTCATACTTTACTTTTATCAAACTGGTAGTTCGTAACAAACTTGGAAGCGACGGTGCTGTATGCACAAGTACTAGCTCTTATTGCAGGCTGTCGCTTGGTCAGCTGGCACAAGATCACTAGGAGCCCAAGCCAACTTCTATGGATTTCAGAAGAAGCTCTATATGTGATGAAAGAAAGGAAAGCTTACTCTACAGAGGCTACTCTACTTGCAGAAAGGAAAAGAAGACTGACATGTAAAGTAAACCTAGCAAACCATACTTAATCAACTAATCCTACTTTTGTAGAAAGAGAGATGAAAAACCATGAAATAAATGCCATTACCTACTCAAGAAGTAAACAACATATATTCAAGCTATTTTTAGAAGAAAATGAGAAAAAAAAAATCTTTTTAGATTTTTATGTATTTTTAGGTGAAATTGTCTTGCATGTAATTTATTTGTTTGTATGTGGTAGTGATTAGTTGGTGATGGAGGATGACTTTGGAATTTGCAGAGGTGTAGGAAGGTGTGGATGGGTCTTAGGAGGTCTCAGGTGGCCTTATGGAGGCTTTTACTACAATTGGACTTCAAAAATACACCTACAGGAAAATCTACAGGAGGCTCCAAGGGATCTACAAGAGGTCTACAAGAGGTCTACAAGAGGATGTCAAGAGCAATTTTGGAGGTTTTGAATGTGGGAAAGTGGGTGGAAAGGGTAGTTGAAGGCTAGGATGATGTGTTAAGTTGTTTAGGGTTCATCAAGAATGATTAGGAGAGAGAAATATGGTCGGATTTCTTCAAGGAAAGAGAGGAAAGTTTATGAGAAAAGTGCATAAAACTAAGGTAGATTTTTGAGGGACTTTGGGTGACCTGTGGAACACAGATCAAAGGAAGATGGTGATGGCTGATTGGCTGAATTATTGTGAGAAGATATTTGTTGCAAGAGAACTGAAAATCAAACAATGGAACTAAGCAAGCAAAGAAACTAGATACATCAAAAAAATAGAATTTTCATCAAGCTAATCTAAACTTTGATCTAGGAAAGTAAATGCTGAAAAATGCTACATGGAAAGAAGCATGGAGGGAAATTTATTGCAAAGATAGAAATGAGCATGGTGGAATAGATCTTAAAGTATAGCATTAACCTTGTAACAAACTGCAACACTAGAAATCCTATGGAGAAGGAAAATCTGTGTTTTTGTCGTAGCAAGAGGGTCTTGGCCTCAGTTCATGGTCCCAAGGGGATGAAAGGAAGCCTAGGCTCTATTGATGGCCTTTTTGTATCTTCTTTCTATCATTATTCAACCTACTACAAAAAACTGAAATGGAAACAACCTTCTAAATAACCAAAAGAAACCTACTTTTAATCAAGAAAGAAATTTATCTAACTGCAACTAATTCATCAAATGAAACAAAGCATATAAATACAAACAAGAGGAGTTTGGCTCTTTGGATTAGGCCCTAACCTAAGAGCTTCATCCCTCTAAGGTAACTCAGTGCTAGCTCAACAAGGATCTCATCTTCATTAGCAAAATAATAATAGGATTACATAAAACTGTCAACAAAAGTAAGCTCGAAGTTGAGTAGAGCAACGCTACAACAAAAATTTGAAAATTTAACCAACTTCCTAGTGAGGCCGTAGGCCTCTCTACTTATACAAATAAAGCTCCCAACAACTTCCTCAAAATAAGGGAGGCTTGGCTCTCAAAACTTGAGATAAACATCAGTTATCCTCCACTTTGCTCAGCTGCCTACTGATGCATGACTTGGCTGCGTGTACTCTAAGCTGAATGAAGGGAAATTCGAAGTGGGGAGTCATAAATGAGGGGGATAACCTCCTATAAATCCTCTCCCTTGTCTAATTTGAATTATTGCTGCCAATTGTCCATTAAATCTTTGACTTTATCTCCAAAATTGAACAAAAATCTGCATTAAACACATATTAGACTCCATGGCATAATGACCAACCCAACTCACTCCATAAGCATAAATATAATAAAAAACATGTAATAAGCTAAGAGAATGGTTGATTAAACTATGTTAGGAGGCAAAATGAGCCCATATAATTACCCATTTATGGGGCTCATCATCAGCCCCCTACTGAAGGTGTTGCTCATACTTTGAGAAACTTAATCCATTTCCTCATCTTTGATGGCCCTGATGGCCTCCTTGACATCCCATGCTTCTAATGTGAGGTCCTCTTCATTGTCATGGAGTCCTGCCTTTCTATCCACCTCTTCCCATTGTTGTTGTTGTTCTTCTTCTTTTCTGCCCTATAGCATTCCTAGCAGCTCTTCCCACTATTTTTGCTCTTCTTCTTCTTTTCTGCCCTCTAGCATTCATAGCAACAATGGGGGAATCAATTTGAGGCCAATCTAATTGACCTTCAGCCTCTTCATGAAGCACTTGTACATCGAAACTCTCCTTAATGCCTCTTTCATCTTCATTGGGGAATGATACTCCCTGATCAGTAAACTGTGTGGTAAGGTGTTCTGGAGTGAGGGACAAAAGAGTGGGAAAATTCCTGAGCAATTTCCTCATCAAACCCTCATAATTTCTCAAAAAATGACATCCCATTTGCCTGGGTGAATATGGCTACTACTTGGGGATGTTCATGGAGCCTGGTTGAATTGGTGGGCTCCTTCCTCATGAATCCTCCTATCATTGTGTTTATACCCCTTTTGAACACCCAATGTAGAGATGGAGACAAGAATTTTGAAGAAAACAGGAAAACAAAGGAAAACTCTGTTTTTTTTTTTCCATGTAATTCCTTTTCTTCTATGGACTCAATTCCTCCTTAAAATGATATCATTCCTTGCAAATATTGATAATCAAGGTGGGTATGCATGGAACCTACCTCCTCAATCTAGAAATCAAGCAAAAAACTCATGTTTTCTCCTTAAAAACAACTCACTGCCCTTCGTGTATAACTGCCTGTAGGTGCTCCTGTAGAACCTGTAAGTGCTCCTGTAGAATGCCAATAGTAGGAGGATGGATGAGAGTGATGGAGAACGATGGTTTTGAGGCTATGGGGTGAGCTGGAAAAAAATTACGTTGCCATATTTGGACTGTTGCACCCCACCTGCTTTGTCATCATGGTTTCTTCCCTTGTAATTATCCCTGATGATTTCATCGAAGTCTGCATACCCTCCACTACCTGTCCTCGACATCTTCTATTAAGTTTGACTAAACGCACATGTGGTGACACCTCTGAATTATTGAAGTCAACTAGATGAAGGTGGCCCAGTTAACTAGCCACCTCAACCCCAACCAACCTCAACCATCTCATTGCTGTTGCATGCTCTCTAATTATACTAATGTAACCAAAGGAGCGGGTTAGTCACTTACCTGAGATCCGAATGCATTTGCTGTGAGGTGTTGTGGCCTTTGTTTCTGTGGATGCATGCTTGTCTGGTTACTAATATGAGGCTGTGCTTTGTGTAGGTTCCTTTATGGCTAGATTTGATCTTCACGAGCCTGCTTCAATCTTCAGATTTTCACTCTCATGTTGTTGATGCTAGATTTTAATGGGATAGTGACTTGTTTTGTCCATATCTCCCAAATAGTAGACTGGATTGACCTGAAACTTTTTGAGCATGTTTCCATCATCATTATGCACCTCCCATAGAAACATTTTGGTCAATGGATACACAGATTTTGAGAAAAGTAAAAATGGCTGAAGGTGATGGAGGTCGATTTCTTGGAAATCGTGCACTAGAATTTGCTGAAATTTCTTGCGCATGTTACCCTAGTCCATTTGCATCTCCCCATGAAACAATTTTTTAAATGGATGCATGGATATTGAGAAAATGGAAAAATGGTTGAAGGTGATGGAGGCTAATTTATTGGTAACCGTGCACTGGAATTTGCTGAAATTGCTTGAGCATGTTACCATCATCCGTATGCAACTCCCCATGAAACAATTTTTTAAATGGATGCGTGGTTAATTTAGGGAAAAAAGAAATTTTTGCTCTATGTATTTTTGTATCAAAGCATCCTACAGTTTTTTGGACAGTAAGAAAAATGAGCTTGGGCTGTGATGCAGGCTTGGAAATGATGGAAGAGAGGTTTGAAGACTGCAAGATGATTTATAAACCATTTATGAAGCTTCCATGTTCCTCAAACTGCTTTTAAAATCCATTTCCGTCTCTCTGTAATTTTTACAAGAGCCTCCTATAGAAAACACAGGGCTGTTACCAGGAATAATGTCCACTCGGATGCTGCTATTCCCACTAAGATGGGTGGCTATCTTAAAAACAAACAAGTAAAGTCTACTTTCGTTTTCTTTTATGAAAATAGACAAGAGGAGAACCAAGAAGACCAACCTTAGTCTTGCGCTCGATTTCCTCTCCTTCTTGATAGAGCTTCGCCGCTTCTTCTTCGTCTACCCAGCTTAAAAAAAAACCTGTTGAATCACAACAACATACTACTATCGAAGAAACAAAGATATATATTCATAAATAACACAGGACCAGATGTGTGTTAACCATATAAATGCATGTATAAACAAGTACACAAGAATATGGAAGAAAACTAGAATAGCTTTATTAAGATGAAAAGTAGCAAGAGGATTACAACCATATGTTCTGACCCAGCATCATCCTCGAGCTAGGAAGCCCTTCTTCACCTCAATCAAAGCTTAGATCACCCAACACTATGAATGTACACTAGAAAGCCAACAACACTTCTCTATAAGATACAAAATTCCAGCCTCTAGATCTCTGTGATGAGGGATCCATATATAGATGATTACAGAGAGGTGAGTCATCTTCTGGGATCTTGATTAGTGTCCTCTCTCTGATAGTTCCTACTTCCACTTGGAGAATGATGATCTCTTACTCATCCTTGGTCGAAACAGAGAGGCAAGTGTCAGAGGGGAAGCTTCTGGAAGATTCCATGATCTTCCACCTCGCATTTTGTCCCTGCCATTTGTCCATTCCCGACCATCGCACCCTACAGAGGAGCAATTCAGTATGAATCACACCTTGTACACTGGGAAGGTGATATGCATCGCACCCTCTGCATTGGGTTTTCAGTATGGTCCAGTTTTGACCATTTATGAGCAGTTTTCAGTGGAGAACTTCTGGGAGATGATGTAATCAGCCGACCTTGTTCCTTTAGGCAGTGAAGCAACACTTTTAGGGACTTAGGAGCCCTTAGTTTATGGACATTTATGATTGGGGTTGAAGTGCCCAAAAATGTCTATAACACTTAGATTTGGCCTTATGGGAATGAAGAAGGCTCTTGCAGTATGAAGCTCTTGGTAACTTGACAATTCACAATCTCTGGAACTAGCTTGCCTAAGGAAAATGGACAAGCTTTTATAGATGGAGGAAGGGTAGTTGGGATCATCCACAATATTCATGGCATTGGATTTATCACTAAAGAAGCTTCCATGAGAGGTCGCAAACTACTTCCTCTCTATGGAGATCCGAAGCCAAACCACCCAACTCAAGATAGATTCAATCCAGGAGTTGGTTAGGATGAATCTTCCGCTGTTGGTTTGTTGAAAAACACCACTCATTTTGGTTGGCACGAGTGTGACTTTATGACAGAGCACCAACTAGCGCGCCCTCTTTGGAGGATTTGCCCCATTGGCGCGAGTGCTGCACTGTGGAACCGCGCCAATGGAAAAAGGGCTATTTTTATGGGATTTTAGCAGGAGATGTCTTCAGGGAAAATGAAGTTCATGTTCAGGGGAATGTAATGCAAGCGTTTGCAGCTCATGTCACTTCTCGTAAGTCCCGGAATGAGTCCTCCAAGATGCGGGAGAGGGGGTAACAGGGACGGTGACAAATTGATGTGTAATAGATGCCTCCTAAAGCATGAGGCCGGAGAGAGAGAGAGGGGTGAAATTCTTTACAAGAACATGTCCAACCAAAAACACTGCCGCCGGAAAACCTGTGTGGAGAAGTACAACTGATATCTCAAGTACATGATATATGTGGTATGGGTGCAACCATCCATAGCAGAGTACATAAGGATCTAGATCCAAGGTATGGACGCAACCATCTAGTAAGGATCGATAAATAGACTCAGGCATGGTTGCAGCCATCCAGTGAATGAGTCATGTAATAATCATAATAATCTGCAAAATCGCAACCTGGATCCCAACAGACAAAATCCAGGGTCTTGCGCTCCATCTCGACCCGAACAAAGTACAAGTTCAAGCATGCGAATATAGGAGTCGAAGCCAAATATGCAGGAACATCGTCTGATTACCAGCTAATGATGAAAACTGTTAACAGATGCGAGAGGTACCACCAATAATGACAATGGCCCTCAAGGTACTATAGGTACAATCTACGACGTGTGAATCAGTGAGCCGGCATCAAACACCCATAGAATCATTCGATCAGAGGCCAATGATGAAAACCTCGCGTCGAACACGAAGAACCTACCATTGAGGCATGCAGGCTCCAAGGCACCTAAAGGGAGTCTCTAGGTCAACTTCCTGGATAATGAGCTGCAGTCGACAGGAAGCGACCTTGATCGAAGGTGGGCCATAGTTTTTCCCACATCATTGACACAAGACAGAGGAGGATAATATTGTTTTTGAATGAGGATTATGTGAGTTATCAGAGGGAGGTTGATTATTCTGCAGAGGTCAACTTCTATTGAACATATTGGCAGCAGGATAGTGGACTTGGCAGTATTTGACATCAAATGATCAGAGGTCATGGTGACAAGGCAACGAGCAAATGAGAGGTCAAACAGGATCACCCAAACCCACGAAGGAAAGTGAAAAATGAGATGAGATGTCCCCACCCAGACACGAATGCAGACAAGTGCCATGTTCAAGAGCGACATACTGCCGACACAACAAATGATTCTGGTTCCATTTTCCCCACCATTTCTTGCGAGTACCCGGTTATTTTTGATGACAAGTTTGACGGGGATAGCATATCCGTGTAAAGCATCATTTTGACAGAATCCAATGTCATCAAATTTTGACGAGTCTGACAGAGGAAGAACTCGACATCTTTTCATGTTTAGAGAGTTTGAAAAGACAGCGGAAAAGTAAACTCCAGGGGTGTCCTTTTTCATAAAGTTGTGTCTCTCGAGCCCAAAAAAAGTATAAAACAATGCTCGAAAGAACTGCCCAACCATTACGATTGAGGAGTACTTTTCATGATTAGTGACTTTGCCCTAAAATAGTAAAAAAGCGACCGAAATCACGTTGTTTCGTAACCGTTAACGAGCCTGAAACGACAAGGGTCCGACGATCTTTTCATCTTTACACAGTCAGAAAAGATCTTAAAGGCGACCGCCTCCTATTTACGTTTAACGAGTCAAGAGGAATAACTCGGCAATCTTTTCATCTTTAAACGGTCAGAAAAGAGCTGAAAGCAGAACTCTATTTTTATTCTCTTTAACGAGGAAAAAAGGGAAAAAATACTCAGCAATCTTTTCATATTTTACGAGTCAGAAAAGAGCTTAAAGGTGATTCGTCCTAGAGGAATGAGTGGTATAAAGGGTAGCAACTGGTTCCGACAATGGTGGAACTGCTCAAAACAGGTAATGGTCAAGAGGTTGGCTAACAAAACCACTATTAACTGCGGTCCCTCAGGAAAGGAAAACAAGCAAGTGAAAGCATATGATCGGCCAAAGAGATGGTGGCGATGGGATGAAAACAACCAAGGCTCATCTAACAAAATTTAGCGGATAAAGACAGAAATCACGAGATGTAAAATGGGTATGGGTTCATTTTTACACAAGCTTGAACCATGGATAACTCTGCTTGGATTTGGTTTCATGTTTACACAAGCTTGAAATGAAAAACTATGCTGGTTATAAGTTCGCATGCCCCCAGCATAATGACGCAAAATGAGGTAGATGCCCCCAAGCTTCATTGCATTCAACAAAGTGGATGGAAGGAAGGTTCACTTTCAAGATCTTGGAAAGACTCGACTTGGAAAGGGAGTTGTTTCATTTTTTAATGAGGTTGACACAGTAAAAGAACTATCCTCATAACCCTTGTTTCATTTTTTAATGAGCTTGACACAAGATCAGGAACTATGCTCGACCATACCCAGTTTCATTTTTTAAGGAGCTTGACATAGGAAAGCGAACTATGCTTTGAATGAACTTCATCATAATGAACAAGAATTTGTTGCTTCCAAGAGTGCCACTCCCGGTGGAAGGAGAACATCTTCGAAGTTAGGACCCAATGCCCACAGGACACTATGCACGATGGCATCATCACTGGATATAGGCATGGGATAAGTAGCCACGTAGTTTACCTGCAGTGGGGCAGATACAACCAGTGGATAAAAACTAGAAGGGGATGACAACTGCACAGGAGGGACCAGGGGACTAAAGAATGATAATTGATCTATAGTCACCATCCTTCCGTCGGGTGGAAAGCAAACCACACGGAAAAGTGAAGAGACAAGGGCCCCCATGGCATAAACATAGTCACGACCAAGGAGAAGACTGAAAACTAAAGCACCTTGGGTAACCAGTACGTCTATCTAGACGGTTTTTCCTCCCAAAGTAATAGGGAACTGAGGGAGGATCCCCAATGGTTGACTAGTCCCTTCGTCAAATGCTAACAGATTTTTTGTGATCGGCACAAGCTGTGGGGAGCCCAAAGCTTGCCAAGTAGTGGAAGGCATAAGACTGACAGATGCACCCTCATCCAAGATAGTGCTAGGTACTGCCTTATCATAGGCAAGTACTGTAATCTGGAAAGGCACATGGGATGGAAGGAAGAATGCAGTCAGGTGACTCCAGTCGAAGGAAACGACTAAACTACTTGGTGGGGGAATCGTATGATTGCCCCCCTGCTCTGAAGAAGGACTCTTGAGATCAGCTGGGATAGGAGAGTCATTTTCGGACTCAAGAGAATCTGACGAGAGGAGAAGAACATGAGCATGACGATCTTCCGAAACAGAGTGATCAACAGGTGGTGAACCCAAGTTGACACTCTCTCAGACCAATGGTTGGTCTGGAATAGGCTTAGCACAGCCAGGTTCAGAAAGAGGAGGATGGAAAAGAGAAGGATCTAAATCAATCTCTTTGTCGATAGGGAGAGGATCTGAAGAGAGCCTCTGATAACCAACAAGGAGTTGGGGTGAAGAAGCTGTAAGACTTTCCAAAACAATAGAAGCTTTATCCATGAGTAGACAAAGTGAAGGAGGTGATTTCCTTCACATAGCCTACAGGGGAATCGAATCTTCCCATTCTTCTTACCATTGCTAGTTGATAGGATAGCATTGCCATGAGCTTCAGAGGACGATGAGGGGCAGGAGGGATCATGAGACCATACTTCTAAGATCCTGGGAATGCCAGGACAATCACCAAGAAGATGGTCATCCTTGCACAATTTACAAGGAAACTTGACCTTCCGCAGAGGAGCAGAATGTGGCCCGACTTGAGCTGTACTCGGGGTAGTAGCTGCCCTTTTAGCCTCTCGCTTATGAGACTTCTTCTTCTTCGTCTTCTTCTTCTTCTTCTTAGCCACCTGGTTACTTGAATCCAAACTTTCACTAGGCGAAGTAGAAGATGAGGACGTAGCAACAGGCGAAGAAGGGGAGAGGTCCACCTTGGAATCAACATGATGTTGTTCGGGTGGAGGCACTGATTGACTACTAATTGAGACACTAGGGACCATGGAGGTTGAGAACAACCAAATAGGCAACCCAACAGCTAACCCAGGAAGGGACAACATTGCCATGTAAGGAGCACCAACATTCCCAAAAGGAGGAAAATGACCAGGATTCCCGTCAGAGGGGATTCCTGGGTTGGTGAACTCTAGAAAAGTTGCCATCGAAAACTGAAAATTGTACACGGGGCTGAAAAAGAGTCAAGACACACAATCAAACAACTAACAAACAAAATCTAACAGGGCGTGTGATCGCAGGTGAATAAATTTTAAGACACAAGGACATAACTTGACCTTTTCATCTTTAAAGACTCGAGAAAAGGACAAAAAGATGACTCTAGTCACCTTCGAATATTTAATGAGCCTGAAGTGACAAATGCTCAGATGAGCCTTTTCTTTTAGGGAGTCCGAAAAGGAAGTGACTACTCTGGAGAACTAGGCAAAAGGTTTACCAGACTATCCGTAAAACTGCATATACACCTTGGCAATCGTATGAAAACCAAGGACTTTCCGTATGGCAGTCAATCTTCCCGAATGCTGTGTTCGGTGCGTTACAGGTTGTAAGGCGGCAGACATGGCTTCCTATGGATAAAGGATGATAACCTAGTGTCGTCTCCCCATATACTCGATGGTACGTGGGAGCACAAATCCGTACTAGACCACTATTGAGTCACAGAAGGAGGAATCACCCAACCTTGAGTGGAAACAAAAGTGACTGAGTTTAACGACGCCAGAGCACATCTCTAGCCTAGACCTCGAAACAGTGTGCGTTATGTTCCAATGCGTTGTTAGATTCGTTCAGTTCATTTTAAAGTTGATCTTGTATTATGTTTCAGTTTTTAGGCCTTACCGTATGTAATGTCTCAAAATTTCCTAAATGCAAACTATATGCCA
>APFE031600624.1:0-72733 GCA_000404065.3 Pinus taeda | reverse complement strand
TGATCTATGCAAGAGAATTCTCAAACACAAGATGATTCTAATGTAATCTAAGAACCAATCAAGTGCAAATCAAGAAAATTGGGTGAGAGTTCCAAAGATCAAAAAATAAAAACACTCAAGAGACTCAAAACCAGTGAAACAAGACTCCAACACACTCAAGCAGTCGAGAAAATCTATCCAAAAACAAAGACCAAGCTCAGAAGGCTTAAAACCAAGCAAACTTTAACAGTTCCCAGGCTTGGCATGGCTGTCAGGTTGAAACTAGCACCTTTTAAGGATTGGCACATGTTGTATATTAGCAATTGGCGCCAATTGGCGCGACTGTAATGCTAAAAAAGCGCGCTAGTCAAGTTTCCTATGCAAAAATTAAAAAAGAAGCAATCCAAGACTAGGCCAACAATAACCAGGTAAACCAAGAGGCAAGAAACAGCAAAAGAACTCAACCCAGAAGGCTAACCAAGCAGGCAAAAACCAAGAAACAACCAAAAAACAAGATAAGTTCTAAGTTGTTCAGTTCGTAAACCAATCATGAGATTGACTGAAGTGGAGTTGATCTACTTTGCTAATGCAGAGCAATAACGTTTCGAAGGCTATCTGGCCGTACTTCAGGATCCGTCTAAAGTTTACAAATCAAACAAGAAGCTGACTATACAACATATGCAACTATATATCAATTAGAAAGGATATAATTCATCATTATCACAAAGAACAATAAGAGTGGAACCATAACAATAGTCATTTATTAATGATAAACAGAGAAGAATACAACCATAGTCCTGACGTCAAATCCTCCTTTGGCTAGGTGATCAGTAACACATGTCCTGCAAAGCTTGTTGGGGATAGGAATAAGCCTCTCTCTCCTTGGTTATTTGGACAAGAATCTCCTTACTTAGATTTGGCCTTATGGGAATGAAGAAGGCTCTTGCAGCTTGAAGCTCTTGGTAACTTGACAATTCTCAATCTCTGAAACTAACTTGCCTAAGGAAAATGGACAAGCTTTTATAGATGGAGGAAGGGGAGTTGGGTTCATCTACAATATTCATGGGATTGGCTTTATCACTAAAGATGAGAGGTGGCAAACTACTTCCTCTCTATATAGATCCGAAGCCAAACCACCCAACTCAAGATAGATTCGGTCTAAGAGTTGGTTAGGATGAATCTTTCGCTGTTGGTTTGTTAAAAAACACCACTCATTTTGGTTGGCGCGAGTGCGACTCAGTGGCAGAGCGCCAACTGGCGCGCCCTCTTTGGAGGATTTCCCCCATTGGCGCGAGTGCTACACTGTGGAACCACGCCAATGGAAAAAGGGCCATTTTTATGGGTTTTTAGCAGGAGATGTCTTCAGGGCAAATGAAGTTCATATTCAGGGGAATGTAATGCAAGTGTTTGCAGGTCATGTCACTTCTCGTAAGTCCCAGAATGAGTCCTCCAAGATGCAGGAGAGGGGGTAACAGGGATGGTGACAAATTCCTGTGTAACACTTATCAATGGAGGAGCTACATTCCAAAGAGAAATGGATATAACATTCAAAGGATTGATCAATAAAACATTAGTTGTCTATTTAGATGATATTACTATATTTTCCAAGAAAATGTCTAATCATTTACATGATTTAAATAAAATCTTTGAACGCTGCATGAGGTATGGTATCTCACTCAATCCAAAAAGGTCCTTTTTTGCTCTTAATCAAAGGAAAGCTCTTGGGCTTCATTGTTTCCAAAGATGGTATTTATATTGATCCAAATAGAATTAAAGGGATTTCTGACATTCCATTCCCTCATAACAAAAATTCCATGCAGTCATTTTTGGGTCAAATTAACTTTATTAAAAGATTTGTTCCAAAATTTTCCCAGATTATTTTACCATTGCAAACAATGATTAAGAAAAATTCAGTGTTCAAATGGGGATCTGCAGAAAAAGAGGCATTTGACTCTATCAAACAATCAATAATTAATGCGCCTACTTTAAGCACTCCCAATTTTTCAAATCATTTCATACTGTATACTCTCGCATCCACCTCGTCTTATGCAGCAGTGCTGACTCAGATTAATAATCAAAACTTGGAGGCACCAATTTCATTTTACAGTTCAAATCTTCAAGGTACTGAAATTAATAATTTAGAAGTTGAAAAGCAAGCCTTTGCTGTGTACAAAGATATCAAACACTATAGACCCTTCCTTTTAAAAGCTCACGCAAAAGTTATAGTTCCTTTTTCAGCAGTAAGACAATTACTAATTCAAAGGGAATTAGGAGAAAAAAGGGCAAAGTGGGTCATAGCATTACAAGAATATGACTTGGAAATCAAGCCAGCAAAGATTGTCAGAGGCCAAGGTTTTTGCAGGTTATTAGGAGGAGCATCCAATATTCAAGAATCAGAAGGTACAGAACACACTGAAGAAATCAATCAGATAAGTATCACAGATCCTGAATCACAATATGCAGATTTGATTTTCTATTTAAAAAATGGATACACACCTTCTAATCTTTCCTATAAAAACAAACGTGCCATTATATTAAAAGCAAAAAACTTCATAATTGTAGATGATGTACTTTTTAGGCGGAATTATGATTCCATTTTATTAAGATGCCTAGAAAAACGTGAAGCGCAAAAAGTTTTGCAGGAGCTACATGACCGACCAGCAGGAGGACATTTTGGAGCTGATACAACAACCCAAAAAATCATTCATGCTAGATATTATTGGCCCACCCTGTTCAGAGATACTCACGAATACGTAAGGAAATGACGAAGTTGTCAAATTTCCAGTGGAAGACAAAGAAAACCAGCTTTCCCTTTGCAACCAGTCAACATTGAACAACCTTTCGAGCAATGGGGATTGGATATCATTGGGGAAATCACTCCACAGTCATCCAAACAACATAAGTATATCCTTACTGCTTCTGATTAATTTACTAAGTGGGTTGAAGCAATTCCTCTAAAGATAACAAACTTTGAAATAATTATAGAATTTATAGATCAATTCATTATTACCAGGTTTGGTGTCCCAAACGCTCTTGTTTTCGATAATGCATCTTATTTCTCTAGAAATTCTATGTTTGAGTTCACTATCAAAAGAGGGTTTAAATTGAAATATTCTACAAATTACTCTCCCCAAGGTAATGGTTTAGCAAAATCCACCAATAAAAATCTCGTCAAAATCATTAAGCGAACTATTGAACAAAATCATAAAAACTGGCATAAATCTTTGATATTTGCACTATGGGCTGACAGAATAACACAAAAGGCTTCCATAGATACTTCTCCATTTAATCTTGTATATGGGAAGGAAGAAATCCTACCAACCAATTTATTACTTCCATCTTTAGCCCTAGTGCAGTTTATTGAAGAAAGTCCCCCATCTTCTATTCAACTAAGACATGATCAAATTTTAAAATTAGAAGAAGAAAGGGAAAATGCCAGAATTATACATGCAAAACATCAGTAAATTATCAAGTCATCTTTTGATTCAACTTCATCCAGTTCAAAACAATTACAAGTTGGTGATCTAGTTCTGAAAGGGGACAAAGCCCATGAGGATAAACGAAAACACATTAAGTTCCAGAAAATGTGGCTTGGGCCATTTCAAATCAACAAGAAGGTAGGCCATTCTACTTTCATATTGCAAGATCTATCAGGTAAGAGAGATTCTCTTCCTGTTAATGGCCTTATCTTGAAAAAATTCTTTAATTGGGGAGGTAACCACTTCTCCTTTTTGTAAATATTCAATTTTCAGCAAAATTTGTGTTCATAGTTTTTAGGATTATTGGAAAATAAAGTTGTAAGATATATTCCATTGGCCTTTGCTATATTGAAAAAGTTGCTCAAAAGAAATAGTTTTTATATTTACTTTTAAAATGGAAACCTTAAATAAAAGGAAAATTTCTAGGGAATTAGGTATATTTAGATTCTGAAACCCCATTTTATTTTTGTGAAATCTTCTCGAGATTTAGAAGTACTGTAAATCATTTTAATGTTTTCAAATGGCCAAAAAACGGTTATCAATATAAAAACAGAAACTGATTCAATCTTAGCATCTTCAACTCTTACCTTGTCATCCATGCTCTCTTAAGGAGAAAATTGTCCATCCCATTCATCAAAGTTAATGATTACTCAGAGTGTAATTCTAAAATATATTTGAAAGATAAGGGGTCTTATTACAAGCCTGCTTACCATGATCATTGGGGAATAGTTCAACTGACATTACCAATACTACATACCAAAATAGGGTAATGGCTTATAATTATAAGACAAGGGGTCTCATCACGAGCCAACTTGTTCAGTTAAATTACAACCAGTGAATGGCATTGTCAAACAGCTGGCCACCAAACCAGGACAATGGATTTTTATCTTGCAAAATAAGAAAAAAGAAAAGTGATACAAAATATGAAGGCATATTTTTGGATTCATTCTTTTAATTATACTCTGAAATGGATGGGATAATGGATGATTAAATGGTTAAAAGGTATCCCTACCGAGACTATAAACGTTTGTTGGCAGCAGAGGCTCTACCTATGACAAAGGAGTCATTATAAAGCTAAGTTGGAAAGGTTCTTTGTTTTATCATTATCAACCAATTAAGGCTAATTTAAAACTTAGAATGTATTTAATTTTAATAAGAGAAGGAAATAGCAAAAATAGCTATTATTAGATTCAGAATTTATCTATACCTAGTTATATTAGAATTCTCCTCTTAGATAAGATTTTTATATAAAAAAAGTTTAAGTATTTAAACATTTTTCAGAGATAACTGTTTTTCCCAGTGAATCGCCAATTGTTGTGCTGTACAACAACCCCCCCATTTCCTAAAATTTTTATTTTTAACCATAATATGAAATGGGTCCATTTTAAATATAGATGTGTGAATAAAATTGGTATCAACTCATCCTTCATCAAAAGGTCCAAAGGAAACGATATATTATAAACCTTTTGAACAAATATGAATCGGTCTTATGAAATAAATATATAATTCTTTATTATTGCGATAAAGCGATCACAAGATCGCATATCGCAACAACAAGGGAAACATAGTACAAAGACCCATTGGTTTACCCCGATCCGAAAAGTGAATAACTACCAGTTATTGGGAAAGGCAAGCAAGTATAACAAAAGGCCCTCCCACTATTTCTCCGATGCGATATCGCTATCGGCAATCGGTGGATGTAGCGCACCACATGTTAGGACACCTTTTAAACCTCCCGATGCGATAAGGTGTATCGCCATTGGGGATCGGGGATTTTGCAATGACATAAATATTACTACCCAAGCATTTCTCCGATTGCGATCTGATAAAGCAAGGCGCGAGTTTCAAAATAGATTGAAAGGCTTGCATGCATTATTTTAGATTATTATTAAAAGCCTTCCCATTCCCAATATCGATTTACTTGTGATTATCCACCAAAATACTCAAGCCATGCTTGAATGAATCATTCGGCATATAAACAATATGATGGGTATTTAAAATGATTGACTGGTTAAAGTGGCCAATTAATGAAGTAGTTATGCCAAGATCTCTCCTGAGATTGTATCTGCGGCATTATTATTTTAATCTATCATTATTCATTAATTGATATAACTCTTCCATATTGGCTTGCACCACCTATTCTCTGTATTAAGTTCATTTTATTCCTTGCGTAGAGCTCCACTGAAGCAACAAATTCAAGCCAAATGGGGAAGAAATCCAAGAGATTTTCAGCAGCATCAGCTCCTGCAGTAACAGGGTAATTTACCACTGATCCAGGACCAAGCAAGAAGGGATTGATTTTAGACACTACATGTCTTGGCCTCGGAAACACAAGCTGGCAAAGCATATATAATCTAATTGAAGTTGAAGAGCCTGAAACGGTATTGGTGCAAGCTACTGCAGATTCAACTAGAAAATCAGAGGCTTCCCTGAAGGACTTAGCTGAATCATATCTACACCGAATAGCAGCTCAAGAAAAAATTCTTCTGTATACAGATGTAGTGCGATGGGCAGTAGAGGAAATCCCTGTTATGAATAGAACATTTTGCACAGTCGACGAAAGAGTCTTCGGCTCGTTCCAACCTGATGATTTAAGAAAAATGTATCACTTGCCTGAACCACAAAAGAAATACAATAAAGAATTTCTGGAGAATTTCATAAGTGAGAATGAAACTAAATCGGCCCCAATTCGGGAATGGAGACAGAACCCCGCAAGGCACAAACATGAATCTTCAGGTAAGTACTCTGTAGATTCATTATGTTCTCCTTACTGTTACACTGGGGGAATGATGTGTAGGATTTGGGGATTACATGATTCTGCAAAATTCATTATTGAAATGGTTCCTTTAATGGAAGCGGAAATTAACAGTGAGATAATGGATTGGGGAAATATATTGTCAGATAAGTTAGCCACTGCTATTCTTGAGTTTAGAAATAAAACTCGCGTAACCGATAGGTCTATTCCTCCATTTTATTTTAGTGCTTATATTTTAGATACTCTTTGTTTCAACTATGAATTTCCCGTACTGGGGTGGAGATGGACTCCACAAGACCCCATGCCAATTCACATTTATCACCAAAAGCTGTGGAAAGCACACTATAAGGACCACCTGTATCAAATTTGTAATGGTTTTATGTTGCCTATTCACCGTGCCATTTTTGACAAGCCTGTCTCGAAGATTTTTTCACAAGCAGATATTGACCTAACCGCAGTAGGAAACTCGTTTAGGGAGGATAAATTCACATACATAAGGGTTTTTGGTAGCCTTGCAAGGCCTCATGTCCTTCCTCTGTACATACCCGACAAGCTATTGGCCCGTGAATTAGCCTATCAAATTATGACCGCAGGAACATCCAAGACTCTGAGGATTTCAAAAAAGCAGGCTTGGCCTACTTTTCCTCTGAGATGTGGTGTTTATACTTTGCATGACTACAAGCATGCGGAGAAGGAAGCAGAGAAAATAAACATGCTAAATCTTGCTACCATTCCTAATAGATGATTCGACCCAAGGAAAGTTTTCTACAATGTGCTTGAACATGCCAAACTCACAAGGTTTGATCATAAGGAAGATGATTTTGATGACTTATTTTCTTCGGCAGAGTCATTATTCCAGGTCTAAGCATTGGCCAAAATGAGATATAATGATGAAGGGCTAGTAGAATTCAATAAGCTCAGAGAACAGAGGTTGTAAACTCTGCCTCTGAATTTATTAGCTACTGCCCCGACAACACAATCAAGCGAGCCTGAACAACAACTCATTGACAAACCTCCTGCTGCATCAAATATTCTCGAGAAAGAGAAGGAGAAAGAACAAGAAAAAGTACAGGAGAAAGAGCAGGAGAAAGAACAAGAAACAGTACAGGAGAAAGGGCAGGAGAAAGAGCACGAGGAAGAGTAGAAAAGGGAGCAAGATAAGGGCAACGAAAATGTCAATGTGGATACCCAGATTCATCCGAAACTACTCCACGAATGGCAGCAATTTGACTCCATTATAAGCAATCTGGAAGGTCCAAAAGGTACCGATACACCCAAAGTAACAAATACATAGGATATAGCACCAACAAAGGTTCCGAATGAAGGAACCAGTGGCCTACCCCCTAGCACGGATTTAGAAATAATTCCAAAAGATCCCTCTGATCAAATCATTTTGCAGGTGGAGGACATACCTCCATTAGATGTCTTTTACAGTCCAAAACATAGGGCTGTAGTGAAAAGACAATGGAAAAGGAGAAGACTTGATCAACCTTCCTTGTTTCCTGAGCAAACAGAGACAACTAATGTAGTTTGGAAAGAAGAGTTTGACCCTTCCGATGACCTAACGAAGCTTTCTCAGTATGCCGGAGCTTATTCGGCAGCCACTATGGACAAGGCATCAGAAGTGAGTAATCTACTTAAATAAAATGACCAAGCAATTATTTTGTTGCAAACACAGCTATCCAAAGCACAACAGAAAGTTGAACAGTTGGAATAGCAATTATCAACACAACAGCAATTAAACAATCAATTGAATAAGTAGTTGCTTGAAGAAAAACAGAGAATAGACTCAAGCGCAATACAAAAGCAGAAAGAATTATCAGAAGCATTGGCAAGGCTAAAGACAATGAATGAACTAATGGCGAAAACGAAAGATGAGCAAATCGCTCAGTTATCACTTCAAATAGAGAAGTTCAAGAGTCTTCCACAACCTACCGATTTCAGAGCTGAAGCACTACAAATTAACAAGGCATTGGTGACACAGTTAAGACTGTTATGTCATAACATTTCTTTGGTTGAGCCCCTTTGTGATATAACAACATCAATAGTTGACAAATCAGTTGTTGCTAGACAAGATTTGGAGCAAGCTGATGAGACCCTGACAAATTTTCTTGCTTGGCAAGACACCAATGAGGGGCAGGCAGCAAATCTACCCAAAATCCTAGAATGACACAAGGAGATCATGTTCTTAGAATGGCAGTCACAGCTGATGAAAGAAGAGAGAGAGATTTCCAGATGTATATTATCTACAAGTAACTTAATTGAGTTAATCAATAACACTCTCTATCTATCTAATATGATTTCACAATGTACCCCAGGTAAATTTCTGTCAGCTAAGACATTGGAGCAAGCATGCAATCAAGAGTTGGAGAAGAATGGAAGGTTAATCGCAGGCATCCAAAGTTTAACTTGGGATACCTATTAGTTTTTCTTAGTAAAACCATATAGTCAAAGGGCCGCCCTCAAGTGTTTAACCGATGCGATCGGTTGTATCATCCCCGAAATCCATGATGCCACATACTCAGCTCAGCTCCATTCTCGTCTTAGCCGCCCTCTAGAATTGGAACCGATGCTTGCAATATGCCAACTCAGATCAAAGGGAGAACAACCGAAATGATGAATCATGTTGCCGACTACCAACAAACCTGCTGTGGAGAAGATATTCAAGATTTAGTTGTACCAATTAAATAACATTTTATTTTTGTAGTTAGTTAGTTTAATTAGTATTTATAGACCCTTTCATGCATTTAGAGAGGGTCTTCAGTTTTTGTATAAGATTCAAACCTGGAAGTTACACTGTTGTGCTTCTGGTATATTCTTTATAAAGACTGGGCCATTATTCCAAATTCTAACGAAGAAAGCTTTTATGGGATGTGCACTATTGCCTTGACATGAAAGTATCTCTAAGTTGGAAAAAGGAATTCGAATGCGATTGATATCAGGAATGATTTACAGCACATATGGTACTATTATCTATGATCTAGTTTCATTCTTTTATGTGAATCGTTATTTGATTACTCTTGCTAACATTGGATATATGTATGTGTTTTCAACAACACTCCTTATATTTTTCACTATTGGATGTTTAAGGGATGTTATTCTTTTAGTCATATATGTATCAGTGATATATAAAGGATAAGTGTAATAATGTTTTATTGATTACTTTGTTCAACTATTTGAACAAAGTAATTATTATATGAATGAATGTCTTTGTTTACCAAATAAAGTCATCTATATGCTTGTTTGGGGATAGGGATTATCAAGCGTTACACTTAAAAATAGAGATTTCCTGGGATATGATAGTTATTCATATTTTTTACTTTTAGATTAAATCATTCATCCATTACCATTTTATTAGAAAACCACTCATTTTATCCATCCCCTTTTATTCATAATTGGGAAACTGGTCCCACTATTTCCAGTCGGAGCCACCACACCAAATGGAAAAGGAGCTGCATTAAGGTCCGGACCAGGTGGTTTTCCCCGATGTTGTTGCAGCGATTCTCGAGGCATCAACACCACCATGATCCAATAATAATAAGAATTGTAATAAGGGAATTATTATGTGTAATTTTTTAAAGACCAACTATTTATGATTATTAATAACTATATAAATAATAACAATGATTATTTTTTATATTTATATATTTATGATTATTATATTAATATTATTATAATAATATAAACTAATAATAATAATAATAATAATATAATTATTATTATTATATTATAAATTTTTAGGCTTTATTAATTCAACCATGTTTTATTTTAGTATTTTTAATATTTATCTAGAGTTTGTATGCATTGGGTTTATAATATTAGTCCCTTTTGTTTAATATTATTCCCTAGGGTTCATAATACCTTGAGATTTTTAGTATAATCCCTTGGGTAATAATATTATAATATTATTATTATTATAATATAATAAATATATTATATTATTATAATATATAAATTATTTATTATTATATTATAATCATAATAATAATAATATATATTATTATTATTATTACTACCCAAGGGATTATGAAACCGGAGAGAATAAAATTAAACAAAAGGGACTAATATTATAAAGGAACTAATAAACCCAACCGTTTAATATTATAAACGCAAGGAATTAATGAACCCAAGCGATAAATATTAAAAACCCAAGGGATCAAGAAGCACAAGGGATTGATATTACAAACACAAGAGATTAATAAAGCTAACCATGATTGATATTATAAATCCAAGTTAATAATAAACCCAAAGGATTAATACTAAAACACCAAGGGATTATGAACCTAAGGAAATAATATTAAACCCAAAGGACTAATATTATAAACCCAACATTAGTAAGCCCTAATATAAATATTAGAAAGACTAAAAGAAACATGGTTTATTTTCATGGTGAGACAATCCTTGCCACAATGTGACATTCAACTATGGCTAAACATGGTTGGCTATGATTGTCAATGGTTGACCATGATCGATTTTATAAACCTAAGGGAATAATAAACCGAAGCGATTGATATTATAAACCCAAAGGAATAATAAGCCCGAGGGGTTACTACTAAAACCCCAAGGGATTATGAACTCCACGGAATAATATTAAACCTAAGGGACTAGTATTATAAACCCAATGTATATAAACCCTAAGATAAATATTATAAACACTAAAATAAATATTATTGACCATCATTCATTTTCATATTGAGACAATCCTTATCATAATTCCATGGTTGACTATGGTTGACTGTGGAATAATAAACCCAAGAGATTGATATTTTAAACCCAAAGGAACAATAAACCCAAGGGATTAATACTAAAACCCCAAGGGATTATAAACCTAAGGGAATAATATTAAACTCAAGGGGCTAATATTAAAAAGCCAAGGTATATAAACCCTAAGTAGAGACAATTTGTTTCATAATGTGAGATCAAACCATGATTAACCACAGTTGACCATTGTTGGTGAAGGTTGACCATGATTGATATTATAAACCAAGTTAATAATAAACCCAAGGGATTGATATTATGAACCCAAGGGAAACATAAACCCAACGGATTATGAACCCAAGGGAATAATATTAAAACCAAGGGACTAATATTAGAAATCCAACATTAGTAAACCAAAATATAAATGTTCCAAACACTAAAATAAACATGGTGTATTTTCATGGTGAGACAATCTTTGTCAAAATGTGACATTCAACCATGGGACTAATATTATAAACCCAACATTGGTAAACCCAAATATAAAATACTACAAACACTAAATAAAACATGGTTTATTTTGATGGTGAGACAATCCTTGTCACATGCGACATTCAAACATGGTTGACCATGGTTGGCTATGATTGACAATGGTTGACCATGATTGATATTATAAACCTAAGTGAATAATAAACCCAAGAGATTGATATTATAAACCCAAATGAATAATAAACCCAAGGGATTAATACTAAAATCCCAAGGTATTATGAACCAAAGGGAATAATATTAAACTCAAGGGACTAATATTATAAACCCAACATTCGTAAACTCAAATATAAATATTACAAAGACTAAAATAAACATGATTTATTTTCATGGTGAGACAATCATTGTTGCAATGTGACATTCAATCATGGTTGACCATGGTTGGCTATGATTGACAATGGTTGACCATTATTTATATTATAAACCTAAGGGACTAATAAACCCAAGGGATTGATATTATAAACCCAAAGGAATAATAAAAGTAAGGGATTAATTCTAAAACCCCAAGGGATTATGAACCTGAGGGAATAATATCAAACCCATGGGACTGATATTATAAACCCAACATTGGTAAACCCAAATATAAATACTACAAACACTAAAATAAACATGGTTTATTTTGATGGTGAGACAATCCTTGTGACAATGCGACATTCAAACATGGTTCAATATTGTTGGCTATGATTGACAATGTTTGACCATGATTGATATTATAAACCTAAGGGAATAATATCTCGAAGGGATTGATATTATAAACCCAAATGAATAATAAATCCAAGGGATTAATACTAAAATCCCAAGGGATTATGAACCCAAGGGAATAATATTAAACCCAATGGACTAATATTATAAACCCAACATTCGTAAACTCAAATATAATTATTACAAATACTAAAATAAACATGATTTATTTTCATGGCGAGTCAGTCGTTGTCACAATGTGAGATTCAACCATGGTTGACCATGGTTGGCTATGATTGACAATGGTTGACCATGATCGATATTATAAACCTAAGGGAATAATAAACCCAAGGGATTGATATTATAATCCCAAACGAATAATAAAACTAAGGGATTAATACTAAAACCCCAAGGGATTATGAACCCAAGGGAATAATATTAAACCCATGGGACTAATATTATAAACCCAATATTGGTAAACCCAAATATAAATACTACAAACACTAAAATAAACATGGTTTATTTTGATGGTGAGGCAATCCTTGTCAGAATGCGACATTCAAACATGGTTAACCATGGTTGGCTATGATTGACAATGGTTCACCATGATTGATATTACAAACCTAAGAGAATAATAAACCGAAGGGATTGATATTATAAACCCAATTGAATAATAAACCTAAGGGATTAATACTAAAAAGCTAAGGGATTATGAATCCAAGGGAATAATATTAAACCCAAGGGACTAATGTTATAAACCCAACATTCGTAAACCCAAATATAAATATTACAAAGACTAAAATAAACATGATTTATTTTCATGGTGAGACAATCCTGTCACAATGTGACATTCAAGCATGGTTGACCATGAGTGATATTATAAACCTAAGGGAATAATAAACCCAAGGGATTGATATTATAAACCCAAATGAATAATAAACCCAAGGGATTAATACTAAAACCCCAAGGGATTATGAACCCAAGGGAATAATATTAAACCCAGGGACTAATATTATAAACCCAATATTCGTAAACCGAAATATAAATATTACAAAGACTAAAATAAACATGATTTATGTTCATGGTGAGACAATCCTTGTCACAATGTGACATTTAACCATGGTTGACCATGGTTGGCTATGATTGACAATGACTGATATTATAAACCTAAGGGAATAATAAACCCAAGGGATTAATATGAGAAATCCAAAGGAATAACAAAATGAAGGGATTAATACTAAAACCCCAAGGGATTATGAACCCAAGGGAATAATATTAAACCCAAGGGACTAATATTATAAACCCACCATAGATAAACCCTAAGATAAATATTATAAACACTAAAATAAACATGATCGGCCATCATTGATTTTCATATTGAGACAATCCTTATCAAAATTCCATGTTGGACCATGGTCGACATCATAGTAAACCATGTTTGACTCGGGAATAATAAACCCAAGTGATTGATATTATAAACACAAAGGAACAATAAACCCAAGGGATTAATACTAAAACCTAAAGGGATTATTAAGCTAAGGGAATAATATTAAACAAAAGGGACTAATAATATAAACCTAAGGTATACAAAACCTAAGATAAATATTAAAAATACTAAAATAAAAATGGTTGAATTAATAAACCCTAAGAATTATTATTTTAAACTCAAGGGATTAATAAACTAAATGGATTATTAATACTATAAACCAAAGGAACTAATAAACCCAACTGTTTAATATTAAAAACCCAACGAATTAGTGAACCCAAGGGATAAATATTAAAAACCTAAGGGATGAAAAAGCGCAATGGATCGATATTACAAACACAAGATATTAATAAAGTTGACCATGGTTGATATTATAAACCCAACCTAATAATAAACCCAAGGGATTATGAACCCAAGGGAATAATATTAAACCCAAGATACTAATATTATAAATCCAACATTGGTAAACCCCAATATACATATTACAAACACTAAAATAAACATGGTTTATTTTCATGGTGAGACAATCCTTGTCACAATAAGACATTCAACCATGGTTGACCATGGTTGGATATGATTGATAGTGGTTAACCGTGATTTATATTGTAAACCTAAGGGAATAATAAACCCAAGGGATTGATATTATAAACCCAAAGGAATAATAAACCCAAGGGATTAACACTAAAACCCCAAGGGATTATGAACCTAAGGGAATAATATTAAACCCAAGGGACTAATATTATAAACCCAATGTATATAAACCTTAAGACAAATATTATAAACACTAAAATAAACATGATTGACCATCATTGTTTTTCATAATGAGATAATCCTTATCACAATTCCATGTTGGACCATGGTTGACATCATAATAAACCATCGTTGAACGGGGAATAATAAACCCAAGTGATTGATGTTGGACAATGGTTGATCACGGTTGAACATGGTTGTTGATTGTTGACCTTTGTTGAATAATATTAAACCCTAGGAATATGAACCCTTAGATCAATAGACCGAAAGGATTGATATTATAAACCCAAGGGAATAATAAACCTAAGGGACAAAAATTATAAACCCAATGCATATAAACCCTAACATGACTATTATAAACCCTAAAATAAACATTGTTGACCACGATTGATTTCCATATTAGATTAATCTATTGTGATATTGACATAATCATAAATAGTTAGAAAAATATTAATCCTTAATATTGGGGTTTTATAAAACAAAGAGATTATATATTAGCATTACAAACCCATTGCATTAATATTATAAAAACAAATGATTATCAAATGCGAGGGATCAATATACCCAAGGAATCAATAAATGCAACGAGATAAGATTAAAAACCCAAACAATTAATAAACCCCAGGAATTAAGTTTTTAAGGTCACGAGATTAATAAACCAATGGATTAAATGATAAACCAAAGGAATTATTAATATTAAAAACTTGAATAATGAAGAAACCTAAGAATTTGATATTATAAACCTAAGGAATTAATAAACCCAAGAAAAAAATATTAGAAACCCAAGGGATCAAAACTAGCATGGGACTAATATTAAAAATATAAGGAATTTATAAAACATAGGAATTAATATTTTAAACCCAACGGATTGATCAACGCACGTGACTATGAATATTATAAACCTAAGGGATCAATAAACCCTAGGGATTGTTAATATTATGAAAGCAACATGTTAATAAATTGAAGGGATAAGCATTGTAAATGTAAGGGATTAATATTAAGCCTTACGACTATTATTTAAACCTTAATATTGGGGATTAATAAACCAAAGGGAATAAATCACAAACTAAAGGAATTATTAATATTACAAACTTAAAGAACAAATAAACCTAATCATTTAATATTATAAACCCAAGGAAATAGTAAACCGAACCTAAGCCCTAAATCCATGGCATCAATATTATAAACATAAATAATGCTATAACATAAAACAATAATAAAAAACATAAACCAAAACCAATATAAGAACCACATTGCAAACCATAAAGTATTAAAACATGATAAATCATCATCAAATTAATAATAACACATTTATATCACTACATTATAAACAATAAATAAATTTTAAGCCATAAATACATTGATATCAATACATGAATGTATTAATAGTATAAATCTCAAGAATATTGATAAAAACACCTAGAACATGAAAGCCCAACAATAATATTATAAATGTAAACAATATTTTCATTTATGAAAGACGTGAACAAAGTGAAGGGATCCACACAAAAGACCACAACAATCACAAATGCAAGAGAAAAAGATAAAATAGTAACACTGCCATTGAAGCAAAGGAACATAAATGAAAAAAACACATCTAAATTGCACACATTGGATTTAAAGAAGAGCAACATAATATGACATTTTAAGACTAGAGATATACAATTTTCTACATAAAAACAATAGCGAGAAAAAAAAATCAATTTCACCAACATTGCAACCACAAAAAGAACATTGAGTCTTAACATATATTTTTTGTTTTCTTTACATCAAATAATTCCACTACAAAATTAAACTTGAAACACTCCATCAAAAGTCATCTATCATGTGGCCTCTTCCAAAACACAACCAAACCGATGACAAAAGCATCACCAATTCAAATCAACAGGATAATGATCACGATACTTAACGCTTTCCAACCAATTCCTTCTTGTTCTCCTCCCACACTCCCTCTGATGCACATTTAAGAAGTATTTTACATTTGTTTTCATTTCATCTACCTCACAAATATGATCATCAATAAAAGAAGGATGGAACCCATGTTTTCTATCAAACTTGTTCCGAATATAGGAAAGAAAACTTGTAGCTCCAACAATATTGCACATTGTTCTGGAATAATAGATGACATCATTATTGTCCATATCTGCATTTGAAAGACAAAAAAAAAAATCAAAATCAATAAGGACATGCACAAATAAATAAGCATACACACACACAAACACACACACACATATATATACATAAAACATAACACCCCATTTGTATTTATGTTAAAAAACTTAATGTTACAATGTTACATGAAAAAAAATTATATAGTGTTACATGAACCAAATGATATAAACATTTCCACAAATATAAGCCTCATTTCACAATACAATAGAAAAAACCGTGGAAATTGAATAAAACTGAGGCCAATATTCAAAAAATGAATATTGGCCATGGTGATGGCCAATATTCAAAACCTCGATTTTTGCATTTCATGATGTAATATGAATCCAGAATATTAATATTAATATGACCCAGTTATAAAAATGATTTTGAATAATTGGTTCATATAACACATTGTTTAGGTCCGAATGGTATGTTTCAAAGAAAAGAACAATAGGCACTTAATAAAAATAAGTAAATTGAACAACATGAAAAACAATGTAAACAACTTTCTCAAATATTACTATGAATATGATGAATTTATTAATCTCATAAATATATGAAAATGATTATTATATTAAAAGTAAATCAAGAGGACAATGAACGCAATTAAAAACACATACTATAAAGAAGGTCACAATGTTATTAGTTGTATGTCATAGCGATATGGACTTCAATCGCTCCTCTTCTTTCTTCATAATTGTAACATATGCCCTATATTTCATCTTGGCATAACGTTGAAAAGAGAAAGGCGGTGCAATGCATAAACCATATATTGATTTCACTCTTGATATGGCTATGAAGGTAAGGCCTTGCCACTCTTTATTCCCAATATCAATTGATGCTCATTCTAAAGTCGATCCCTATGACTTGTGGATGTAAGAGCCCATGCCATCTTCAATGGAATTTGTTTATGATTTCCTCTTATCACTTGTGTGATAGGGATAATGTTTGGATTGCTTGCATCAAATGGAACACCAACATACTTATAAAAGACAATAGTTGTGAACAATCGAAGTTGAGGTGGCTTAGAGGTAGGTGTATAAAATATATCCTTAAAATAACCAAGTGCACCATTCACCAATCCAACTTCAACCCATAAATTACATGTCAACATAACACGTTGACCATGACACAAAAAAACTCCATGGTCCAATTGGTCATCATCAACACCAATGATTTATGAACGCCTTGAATGCTCAGTAAAGCATTGTGCAATTGGAGAATTTAATGATTTTAACATATGCCTATTATGGAAGGAGACCAAATTATTTGTTGGAAACATGTGAACTGCCACATTAAATAAATATCTTTCTCTAGGATGCAACCTCATATCATCCCGTGACATAAGAAACTCTCTATCTTCAAGAACATGTTCCACATTTCTTATGTTATTGAGGACTCTACGAAAACATGATTGTTTCTGATTATTCTCTTGTTGGCGCAAGATTGTGTCAAGAGTGACAACCATGTTGAATTTGTTCCACAAGACGTTCCCTGTTGTATTAACTGCATACAAAGGCTTATCTATCATAGGAGGTAGTTGGCCAAGGTCACCCACAAGGATGATGGATCTGCCACCAAAAGGACAATTATTTTTCTTTAGAAATGCTTCTCGTAATCGAGCATCTATTTGCATAAACAACCTTGATCCTAGAAAGCTCATTTCCATCAATCAATATATATCTAACATGTCGCATTTCTTCTTGGAATATTGCAAGTGATTGCCCATGTAGTGGTTACATATCTTTAATTGGAATTTTTAGAGATGAGTGTATTGGCTTTTCATGTATATTAAAAGTAGTTATTACTGTTGGGGCAAGAAGAAGCAAAGGGCTTCTTCCATTACTTGACGAATTAGAAAGAGCTTCAAAAATACAATGGATAAGGAAAGACTTCCCAGTGCCTACATTGCCCTGAACAATCATAAGAAGAGCTTCACAAATCTCATATTCAACAAAGTGCCTTGAAACAATTTCAAAAGCAAGTCGTTGTTTTTTCGACAAAGAATTTGGAGATGCAAGTGTTCTGTTTGAAAGGTCAACAATATCACCCCTTCATTTTGCATTCCTTATAAAATTAATAGCTTCTTCTGCAACATCATCAAAAATAGTTGTACTTTCCAAGTCATAGGATATATCAAAGTCCCTTTGACCAAGAGTGTGAAGATCAGAAACATTCACATCATTTGGTGGAACCAAGCGAGAGAAAATCTGCCATTCTTGAAAATCATCTTCAAGGTTCATTTCGTGGTTAGAAAAATCACCATCTTCTTGATCTTCAATATTGTCTACAATTGATAGATTTCAATCAACATGACATGCTCGATATAAAAAATTCTTCCAATTTTCTATAATAATTTTAGCTAAAGTCCAATTTCTGCAGGAATGTCAGGAATGGCTTGTATAAGAGCAATTTTGTCTAGTAAAAGGTTTCAAATTCCTTTGAAGCCTCACCAGGAATAGAATAAAACCATGTCCAAACTTGAACAATAGCATAAACATCTCTAGGCTTCCATAGATCTTGTTTACGATTGCTATCAAATGTCCAAGATCTTGTTGTTTCTATCAAAGATAGATGTTCAAGGAAAAAAGGTCTCTTCTGATAATGTTGAACAAAAGTATTGTCAGATGAACATTGCAGGCCATCGCTTGAGATTTTCATAAAAACGTTTCTTCCAACATTTAAGGAAACAAATTTCTGACTATAAACAACAAGAGGTAGCTTAAGCAACATATGGCACGTTTCTTGTGCTCCAATGTCACGATCAACAATCGTTTCTGCAAGAAACCTTATATATACAGATAAAGCATGATCCTAAGAGCCAATAGAATTTGAAATTCTAGTTAACATATAATGATAACTTTCAGACCTTTTTTTTGCTTTTGATGCATACTTAGCAATATATTTCAAGACATCATAGCGAGAAAGCACTGGCTAGAAATCAACATTTGCATGCCACACTGTTAGAAGGTCAATGTTATGTATGTTAATCATGTCATCATTTCTTGCTTGCTCATATTTTTTTCTTCCTTGATATTCTATGAACAATCTTGATTCATCACAAAGATCCCATGGAGCATTGTACTGACATGTCAGAATAGTGCCCATTTTGCGTAAACAAGAATGTACGGTACACTTTGTGTGCCTTTAGACATGGTTTAACAATTCTTTGTAAACATTATGAGGATTACAAGAGAAAACCTGACCAATATTCAATAGGCGAGGGTAATGATTGAGGCTTCGTGGAACCATTATGTTGCAACGATGTATGTCACGTGGATTCCATGTAGTTACATATTTGTCTAAGAATATCTTTGCAAGTTGTACATCAAAACCATTTGACCAATCAAGTATTTCCATGTCAAGAGTGCCTTCTAACCATAGGAAACCATGGATATGTGCTGAACCTCTATGTTGCCACTCATATTTGAAATAAATGAAGATATAGTTACGACAAACAATATAAATAGAATCATAATAAAAGTTGACAAAGTATAGAAAACAAATTCAAGAACACAAACCTGTACCAAAAGTCTTTAGCTTTAAGATATTTTTGGATAACTTCCTCTCGAAAAATATTGAATCTATGGTGCATAAATGTGGCAACAATATGAGGGTACTAGATAACATTCTCAATTTTCATATGATGTTCATTTAAAGAATGAGAATGTGAATGTATGGGCTTGAGGTTATGCAACTCTAGCCACTTTGTGTCAGTTGCACTCAAAGTAAAAAATAAAGATGGACATCCTAACTGGGTAATCATGTCAGTCAATTCAGCTCGACACTTAGTCTAGTATGCCCTTTTACTTCTCAGAGAAGAAAAAAACCACATAATATGCTCAACCAACTTATTATCTAGTAAATCAGATAGTTGCTGACACAACTCTTTAATTGTTGTAGGTGAGTTATCATGTAAATTTTTATTTACAAAATCTGCAGCAGTTGCTTGGCTCTGATGCCGCATTATCATGTTCAATAGGTAATATCAAAAGCGAGGATGGATTCGAAATCTCTTATCATAGTACCTAAGAAGATGCAATGCATACTCATGAAGTTCAACACTACAAATACGTGGTTGCAACCAATCAGCATCACCAGTGGGGAACAATGTTGGGAATTCCATATCTTATAACCCCTATGTATTATATTCATTCACTAGAGAGGTTCCAATACTGGGCCAATCCATGTCTTGAACATGTGAAGAATCAACATTATTAAGAAATGCTCTAATTTCTTCCACTTCTCTTTGTTCGTTTGGTAAGTGAGCGAAAAAACAAGAAGTATGAGAGGGAAAATGCTCAGTAGGCAACCCATCATTATTAGTTTCATTGATCTCAGATTCTTCAATATCACAATCAACAAATTTAAGCTTGGAGGAGACATCTATTGATATTTCCGGCAGAGCATTCATTGAATCATAGTCAATTAAAACATCTTGATAATATTGATCATGTTGGATTTTGAAAAGAAATGCAACCATCACTCGAGATATTTTGACATAACATTCATAATATTTAGACTGAGCGGCATGTCTCCTCACAATTAGAAAGTCAATATCTTCAACATGTCAAGGAAGAATTTGTACAATTGTAGAAATATCTTGAGGAAAGCTAATTATATGACCACTATACTTATATTTCCCACCTCGAGCATGTGTCACTTGCAAAATAGGATTCACACGTGCTCTTAGCATTTCTTCAACCTAAGTAAGAACTCTTAAAATATGAGGTTTCTCACCAGGATCCATTTATTATATCGACAAAAATGATGGGCTCCTCTTTAGCTCTTACATCGTCTGCAAACAGGTCCTTCATAATATCTCAAAACATGGATTCCGGGATATGATTCTTGGAAAATGTGGCACATTTAGACAACTGACAAGCTATGTATCTTTTCTCGAAATATTTTATGCACTGCAATCATGTTTTCATCAAAATTAATATGATCTCTACTGGCCGAACCATATTTAAAACCATTTGGAAGAGTAAAATTTCCTCTAATATGTACTTCATCTTTAGGAACATGAGATTCCCTTCACAAATTTGAAGCATGTGGAATAGATCTATGAGAAGGTCTTTCGAAATTTATGGTCTGTATTTCACGAACCTGAGAGGATGTAAAGGTCTCTTTGTCATACAATATTTTAAAATTTAATTTCCAACTAATTATAAATGAAAAAAAATGAAAAAGAATCAAATGCATTCAAAATTTACATTTGTGTCTTGATGCGGATAAGGGTTATGAGATGGTTTCTATTGGCTTCTAACATTAGTGGATGGAACATTTTGGGATGTAGTTTCTATGCCTCTAGTCAAATGAGTTGTTTCCTGTTTCAAAAAAATAATATATGTTATAAAACTATATGTCCAAAAAAGAAAGATTCAAAAATGGAAAAGAAATCAAATACATTGAACATCAACATTAGTTTTACAATTTGATGTTTTGGATTCCAATTATCCAACCCAATAAGAAAAAATCATGGTTTCTCCATAAAAGGTTATAAAATACAATGTCTAACCAACTATAAATGAAAAAATGAAAAAAAAACCAAATGCACTCAACATTTACGTTTGTTTGGCAATGTGGATGAACGCTATGAGATGGTTCCTCTTCACTTCTAACATTAGTAGATGGAACATCTATGAAGTTAATTTGCATTGAAATGAGTTGTGTCCTGTTCAAAGAAAATAAAATACACCATAAAATTCAATGTCCAAGCAACTAAAAATTAAAAAAATGAAAAGCAAATAAGAAACATTGAAATTTACATTAGTGTGGCAATTTGATCGCCAAGGAGAATGCACAAGAAGGTTATGACATGCTTCATCTTCACTTCTCATATTCGTAGATGGAACACTTTAGAAATTAATTTCTAGACCTTTATCAAAATGAGTTGTATCCTATTCCAAGATAATAAAATAACTTATAAGTTTAGTAAACAAAACTTTGTAAATAGAGGAATGTAATAAAACAACAACTATTGCAGCAAAAATCAAAATATCATTGTGTTACCTCCATTGTTCCACGCAAAATGCTATCAGGGATGAATGATTCTCTTGGTGGGACCACATTACTTTGAGAACCGGGATTAGAAGATCCGATGTTTCGAGCAACTGGCTCCAAATTATCAAACAAATGGCCAATTAAACTATCATCCAAATCATCACATGCAATGTCATCATTACCTCCACCATGGATGTCTTGCAACCTTTGGCCATCAAAACATGCAATTGGATACACAGAAGGGTTAGGGTGAACATTTGCATCCATGTTATCGATATGATGTTCCTCTTAATTGCAATATGTTTCCCCAATGTTATGAACACTTTCAGGAGAGCATCGAATAACAAGATTATGCCGATGAGGAGCATATTCTGATAATGAACTATCAACAATAAATGTTCTTTCCATTATATCATCCATAGTATGATACTTACGAGGAATTATAAAATCATTTTCAAGAGTGGCTTCACTCATTCTTCTATGATATGTAGCTCTCCTATGATCATTTATGGAATCCTTATTTTGTTGATACCGTAAACGATGACTTTCATTAGACCTCTCATGTGATTCTAGTGACAAGTTTCATTTTCTTGTACACTTGATTGTGCCTTGAGATGACATGTCTACAATGAATAATAAATATTCATTATGGAATCATAAACACGGAACATAGTAAATATCTAATGTAAACAAACACAAAAGAATGAAAAAGGCACAATTTTATTTTTGGAAATTGTAAAAAAAATATAAAAAGTGTATATGTTATTTTTTCCAACCATATAAACATATCAAATGTATAAGGATTTTTCCAAATGGCTAAAAACATAAATGAATTCGTCCAAATGGCTTAAACAAAAAAGTCTAAATTTCCATGTATCATATCAGAATCAAAACAAAACCCATACTATTGGGACACAATACTCTAAGAATGATACGACTTGGAAGTATATCTAAAAATTTGGAACTATATACTATCAAAATATAAATGAAAATATTAAAATGTACATAAAGATATAACATTGTTTGAGAATCAATGACAAAAAACAATACAAATAACATGTATAACATAACTCATAGCAAGTATAACTATACAAACAAAGAAAAATGCATAACATCGAGACACATTTACATGTAATTAAGAAAGCTTTAGGGGAAACAATATGAAATATTTTACATCATAAAGATCGATACACACATAATTTTAAAGTATTACCATAAATTCCCATAGTATGTATAGAGATAAAAATGGAAATATTTTCCACAACCATAGAGAGTATATAAAATGGAAATATTTATAGGAACTCGTAAGAATACTAATATCCTAAGAATCCATATCCATATCCAATGGTGGAATCTCATCAACAGAATCCATACGGGGAGGAACTGAAAAAACCTTTCCATACTCAATCAAATCATTACAATCCTCCAACGTTGGGTACTATTATCTCAAAATCTGACCCTGGAAGGCTGCAGACCAGGAAGACCTCAAGTAACTATTTCAAACCTACTTTAGGTTGAGGCTTAGCCTTCCCAACTAGAGAGGGCTCTCTCAAAGGATTAATGTTTTTTATTATGATTAATATGGCTAACTCTTGTGAAACAAATGTAAAAATATGAATGGTGGAAACACAATTAGAAACTATCCATTGGGCTTATGGAGTCAACATCATTTCAGTATGGCAATGGTATCAACCTTACATAGAAGTCAGGGCATTCAACATTCAACACATTCAGAACATACCAAAAACATATAGGACCACACAGTCTATGAATGTAAACAGGAAGCTAGAGCACTATGAGTGAATTCTAAGTGATTACACATTCATACCACTTCAAATATTAGGAAAAGAACAACACAACACATTCTAAACATCAAATGCCTCCTGAGTCCTGAGAAGCAAAGCCAATCTTGTATTACTAAAACAGAGTCTTTACATAAAGCCAAATATCAGAGCTTTTTTCAATAAATTTCCAACCCCTGGTACATTGCACTTTCTTGTGTATATAGAGTTCTTTTAAAAGGCTGAGATTCCTCCTCCAACGTGAGGGGAATTTGAATTCTACTTCTTATGACACCTATTCAAATTCTAACTACCTATTAAAAGTAACAAACTGCTAACTGGACTTTTTAGAGATCTAAGTTAAATAGGAGTCTTACTCCATATCATGCTAATAATAGCCTTAATTACAATCATTCTTGTTCTTTGACAAGTGGTCTTTTTTTAGTTTGGTTGTGGTGGATGTTCGAAGCTCCATACTGGTCCTCAATTTCCCATCTTCTCCATTTGCTTGAAAAGTAGGGAACTGCCCTTGTTTATTTGCCTTTGGTTTTCCTCAAAGGTATTCGAATCCAATGAGCCATACCCTTCATCTTTGATTATGCAAAATATATCAGAATGCCACATCCTTGATGTGTTGTCAACCTTTTCCATGTGTGAAGACAAAAGCTCCTCCAAGCTGTCTGACATATCATTGACTGTATTAAATATGATCACTTTATAGCAAAAAGTTTAGAATTGAGTTCGAATATATATCTCCTCCACCTGTCTTGACCTTATTGAAAGTTGACACCTTTAGATTATCCTTTGAAGATATTCCTTTTTCAAAATTTTCCCTTGGTCTCTCAAAATCTATTGACTGAGTTTAAATTATGTAGCTTCAGCAGTTTTGTAGCGCGCTACGAAACTGTTGTGCATTAGTCACCATCTTCAGCAGTTTTGTAGCGCGCTACAAAACTGTTGGGTAATTCCAAAACACAATTTCAACCCAAAATTTTGCTATTTTGAGCCTCTTGATATTTAAACATCCTTTTAAATTGCTCCAAAACTTTTCAAAACTGAGTGAAAATGTATGATTCCTCAAGAAAGATTGTAGCAAGGAAAACCATCAAAATTTGAAACATAACCTTACTTGATGTGTGAATTCTTTAAGGATATTCTTTCTGATGGCTTAACTGTATCTTTAAGTCCTCAATTTGTTTCTTCATGACTTTGATCCCAGTTCTCAGGTTTGTATTGACCTTTCTGATGAATTGTGCTTCCTTTATTGCAGGGACAGTCCAACTACGGAATTGAACATTAAAATCAACCACCTCAGGTATTTGAAATGTTTTGTCCTCCCACCGAGCTTGCATTTGGTGAAAATAAGCCTCCTTGATTGCAAATTTCCTGGAAGCTTTCTTCAGTCTAGCAATTTCAAAGTTTGCTAATTCCAACCTCCTTTTCAAGTCTTCCACACTATCTTCTTCTTGAAGGGTAACTGCTTTGCTTTTATCTTTTCCTTCATGAGGCTGTATTGCCTCCCCTGTTTCATTTTCTCTTGGCAATGTCACCTGTATGTCTTTGAAATTCCTCTTTATGGGTCTTCTTGGCCTAAAGAAAAATTTATCAAATGGATCATCAAACTTGAGCTTTTTTGAGGCTTTATTTTTCTTGGCCTTGTCTTTTCCTGACTCTATCACATCTGCTTGAACCAGGGGAGACTCTTCAATATCAATTTCCAACAATATGTCATTAAGACTTCCCTTTGAAACTGGGGTGTCTTCAGTCACCACTGATTTTCCTTTTTCTTTAGATACCTGGCTCCTATTCCTTCTTCTTTGAACTCCTTCACCTGAGCTTGACTCATGTGCACCTTCTTTGACTTGAGCTTTTTCTTTAAGGGACTGCTGGGGTGTATCCTGGATAGTCAGTGGCTAGGTGCATTCTCTTACTTGTTTCCTAGCCTTCAACTTTGAAAAGCTCCTGGATGTTATTTCTGCCTGATGACCAGTCATTGTTGGAAGATCTTTTACAGCTTGAGGACTGAGACCGGTCTCGTTCTTGAAACCAGACATGAATATGAATGTGGGCCAATCCCTACCTACTCTCTGGAGTTCATGCAGAACAATCAACTTAACCAATCCATGGTGAAACAATGGATTCTCACAAGCCTCTTTCCTTAATTGCACCTTATCACACATTTTTCTTAGGCTATGGAATAAGAAGAAAGGTAAATCAATAGATGTCTTCCCTGTGAAATGCAACGGAAGTTTGAAATGATATGAATACACCTTATTGTATCTCCCTTCACAGGTAAGGTACTTTTGTATGCAGGTAAGCAAATTAGCATATGAATCCTTGACATAACTCCTAGGAACAGATTTGTTTAATCTGAGTTAAAGAACTCGTGCTTCAGAAATTCTTTACATGGGTTCATATCGAATTTGAAATTCTTAAACCAAGTTTCTTGCCCTCTTGGAATCTCCGTAACTGTGGATATTATGTCTGGTGAGACCTGCAGTTCAAGCATACCAACCTTTGAATTTAGTCCTGTGAAATTCAAGGCAAATTCCTTGGTGACCTGTGCATGACCTCCCTGGAGTTTCTTACAAAAATTCCAGCACCCAGCTTGCTTGAATGCATGCTCAACTTCCCTGTTCCTCAATGTTATGTCTAAACTTTCAGGTTCAGTCCTTAAACACCTGCCTGACCTGTGATTCCTTCTCTCTACAGACCCCTCCATGAATCTTCAGCGGAATGATACGTTTGATGACCGACTCTGTTTCAATCTTTGATCTTTGTCTCGCTTGATAGCTGCCTCACTTGATTGTAATGCATTCAAGTTGAACGTTTTTAGATTTGTCCCTTATGCAATGAATGAAATCATGACTAAGACTGTGCATACCTGACTTTTCTTGGATCTTGCAATTCGAGTGTACTAGAGTACCTAGCGACTGTAATGATGGAGATAAGTAGTTAGACCTAATATGTGGAGTGTATAAGCTGACAGTGGATGATGCAACCATAATTGGACTTGACAAATTTGACATTTGGGAAATATTTGCTGTGGATTGCACGAATCTCTGATTTCGTAGCACAGTCAATGTAAAATTTGAATTATGCGCTACAAAATCACCTAAAACATGTTGCGCTGTGAAACTGCTAAAAGGGATTTATGCGTTGTGAAATTACCTAAAAATCTTTATGGCACATAGTAACATTTGAACAAAACTGACACATGGTTATGAGACCGGTGATGAATGAGAATGCATAGTTGACTCAAGACTCCTAAGACTCAGACTCTAAGGAAAACAAAAATCAAACTTAGACTAGCACCAACCCTTACCATCAAACTAATGTGAAAATTTTGGCATTAGAATTCTTAAGTGATAACAGTGGCTCCACTTGGTATAGTGTGCTCTTGTACCACACTAAGAACTTACAGGTCCATTGCTTTATCCATTTTATGATAAACATAGATTTTCTTGACAAGCATCTTTTTCCAGCTTCTTGGGCCTTCACCTCGGGCTTAAGCTTTCTGTTCAACTTGTCATTATTTGCAACAAAAGAAAAACTGATAAAACGGGTATATACAATGTTGTGAGAAACTGGTAGGATTTTGATCAATAATAATGCTTTACGAACCTGCCATTGACAGGTCCTCCAACATATGGTTTTCCATCAATTTCTTGCAGAATGTAAGTGTTGTTTCCATGAAAAGCAGAAATTTGATATGGGCCTTTCCACAAATTTTCAAATTTACCGTGCTTACCCTTTTCTTCAATTTTGACTTCCCATTTCAACACTTTATCATGGATATGAAAACTAATTTCTTTGATCTTCTTATCAAATGTTCTCTTGATTATGTTCTGACTTTTTTGATGACTGTCATACACCTCATTTCTTTTCTCCTGTAAGGCTATCAGCTGATTGATCCTTCTTTGTAAAGCATTTGGTTCCTCCTCTAATCCATGAATTAGCTTCATTACTGGTACTCCAAGTGATGTTGGAAATATGGCTTCAGCACCATATACTAACTCATATGACGATGTTCCAATGGATCTCTTTGTACAAATCTGGTCAGCCCATAAAGAATATTTCAATTTCAAATGCCAAGCTTTTTTATTTTCCTGCAGTAGCTTCTTGATTATCCTTACAAGGCTTTTGTTTGATGGTTCAGCAAGGCCATTCCCTTGCAGATAATAAGCATTAGAGTGTCCAAGAGAAATGTGATACTGATGGCAAAAATTAATCATCTTCTTGGACTTAAAAGCTTGGGAATTGTCAGTTATAATCTTCATTAGGCAACCAAATCTTGATAATATATTATTTTCTAAGAAAGAGATAGTCACTGAATCATTTGCTTGCCTTGTTGGGACTACTTCTATCCATTTGGTAAAGTAATCAGTGGCTGTGAGAATCCAGCGATGCTGACCTGATGAAGGAGGATGAATTTCCCCTATAAAATCCAATCCCCATTGCTGGAAGGGCGCTTCAACATATATAGGAACCAAAGGCAATGGCACAAGCTTCCTCTTTCCTTCAAACACTTGACATTCATGACATGTAGCTACCTTTTTATAGATATCTCTGAACATAGTTGGCCAAAAATATCCAGCTCTCAAGACCTTGTTTGCAGTAGCTTTCCAATAGTGATGTCCTCCACAATCTCCCTTATGGAATTCATCAATTACTTTATCAGCTTCTTCTTCAAGGAGACAATTTAATAATATCCCTCCTACATCTTTCCAAAACAAATTTTGGTCATACACAAAATATCTTAGAGACTTCAGCTTGACAAACTGAGCTTTAGACTTTGAAAGATTAGCAGGGGGTTTATTATGCTGCAAAACAAATGGTATGTCCTTGTACCATTCTAAAAGCAAGAATTTTTCATTTATTTTGACTAACTCCTCTTCATTTTCAGAAATTTCTGAGATCTCTGTACTTAAGTTGTTGTCAAGACAGTCATCCACTTACCTCTTTTTCCATCTGGATCAACCTGTGTTAGAATATCCTTTATAACAGCATTTGGAACGTAAGCAACAATGTGAGAATGCAAAACATAGATTCTGAAATCCTTTATTGCTTTCACTAAGGCATAGGCTTGTTTTTCCAGGATATTGTACTTCAGTTCAATATTAGCTAATGTCTTACTAAAGAAAGAAATAGGTTGTTTAGTACCTTGATTTCCTTTTTGCAGTGAAACTCTAGCAATTGTATCCTCAGAAGCAAATGTAAAAATAAGGAATTCTTTGGTAAAATCTGTGCTAATAAGTACTGGTGCTTGTGTGAGTGCCTTCTTGATCTCCTCAAAAGATTTCTTTGCTTCAGCTATCCACTTAAATTCTGCTCCCTTTTTCAACATCTTTGTTATATTCTTGATAACTCCAGCAAAGTTAGGAATGAAGCGTCTAACAAAATTGACTTTTCCAAGAAAGGATTGAATTTCTTTCCTACTTCTTGGTGGATCTAACCTTTGAATTGCACTAAATCTATTAGGATCAATCCTAATTCCTTCTTCCGAAATGATATGACCAAGAATTTTGCCTGATGTTAAAACAAAAATACTTTTAGTGGGATTAAGAGAAATGCCAAACCTTCTACATTTCAACAAAATTCTTTCAAGGTGCTTCAAATGATCTTCTTCTCTCTTTGAAAAAACTGTGATGTCATCAAGATATACCACCACTGATTTATCCTTTTCTTCAACAAAAGCAATATCCATTGCTCTCTGGAAAGTGGCCCTTGCATTCATAAGACCAAAAGGCATCTTGGCATACATGAATGTTCCCCATGGCATTGTGAAGGTTGTTTTTTCTTGATCATTTGGATGAACAAGAATCTGATTGTACCCTGAGAAACCATCAAGCATAGACATCCTTTGTGAACCAACAATGTTTTGCAGAATCATATCCATCTTGGGAAGAGGATAGTTATCATTCAATGAGGCTTTATTCAGATTTCTGAAGTCTATACAAATCCTTATCTCTCCATTCTTTTTCCTAACTGGGACCAAATTAGCAAGCCAATTTGAGAATCTAATTGGAACAATAATCTTAGCATCGAAAAGCTTTTTCACTTCCTTTTCAATCAATGGCAGTAGGAGAGGATTAATTCACCTTAACTTTTGCTTAAAAGGTTTTTCATTCTCCTTAATAGGAATGGTATGTTGTATAATTGAGGAATCATATTGTTTCAAGTCAGCATAGCTCCATGCAAAAACATCAATGAACCTTTTCATCATCTCAACATATTTAGTCTTCATATCAGCTGAAAGAAATTTCGAAATATTGACCATCTTAGGCACAATTGAATCCCCTAAATTGCAGCTTTCTACCTCTTCCCCATCAGCTTGTAATTTTGGAGCTTTGAACACATCATTTTGATCAAATAATTTCTCAAGGGGAATAAGACCTTTTGGAATTAAGTTGTTTTTTAATTGTAAGAATTCAGATCTTTCTTTTGACTCTACTAACATATTTTGCTGACCCATTTGAGTGTTTTCAAATTCTCCCTTTAATTCAATGAAATTCCTTACCTGCTGATCATCCTCAAAGACTTGCCAATTTGTGATGTTATCTGGTATAACTGGTCGATGGCGAACCTCCACCTCATAATTTTCAGAAGAGTTCATAGGAATAATAAAAAAGGCTTGCAAAAATAGCAAGACAGTCTGCAATAGAGTTTTGGTCTCTAGTTTTGATGGTGAAAGAATAGGCCTGAAACTTTTCCAACAAATCCAACACTAACTTTCTGTATGCTCTCATCCTTGCATCGTTAGTTTGGTAAGCTCCTTCTACTTGTTTAATTACCAATTCAGAATCTCCACAAACAACAATGTTTCTAGCTTTCAATTTTATCAAGGCTTCTAGGCCTAAAATCAGAGATTCGTACTCAGCCATATTGTTAGTGCAATAAAAATTTAACTTATAGGATAGAAACTTACTTTCCTTATCTGGACTTGTGATCCAAATCCCAACTCCTGCTCCTTCTCTTCCTGCTAATCCATCAAAGTGTAATGACCACCAGCCTGTTTTGTCTCTTTCATCTCCTTGCTGCCCTCCTTGGCACAGACTTTCCAAAAGCTTCTCTTCTGATTCTCTTCCAACTGATTCATTGAATAGGATGGCTGATTCGAGACTAGTATCAAATGAATAAATAGGAAAATTTTGAGGCTTGTCTTTGCTGCTTACCATATAAGCCATTCTAGTCTCCTGATACAACCTCCTTTGCTCACCAAAAACTAGGATAGTAGCATAGGTAAGGTCCATATGCATCGTGCCCTTGATTTTTGCTGCCCATGATCTTGAAAGAAGCATCCCAAACTTAGGTGGAATGTCAGCCACAACAATGTCCATGACAATTGTTTTCGCTGGAATTTGTGTGAGACCCACAACAACATCTTTAATGAAGCCAATGCATTGAACCCTTTTTGAATCAAAGGAAAATAAATCCTTATATGGTCTAGTTACCTCTAATCTCAGTCTTTCCATGATCACCTTGGGCATAAGATTATGAGATGCCCCTGAATCTAACATAGCATTATGTAAAGTCATATCATGAATGCTAATGCTTATGTAGAAAGGAGGAAATTCTTCATTCTTCTCATCTTCAAGTCTTGGACCCAAGCAAATAATAGTATTATCTTCTTGTACATTTAAGATATCAGCTACTCCTGGTTGTGAATTGAGCATTTCAACAATCTTACTTCTGTATCTGTCTACCTTGAGGATTTCACTAAAGGGAATTGATATTTTGATTTTTGCAATCTCACTCTCAAGGTTAAAAACAGAAACAGTCTTTTCAATTTCTTTAGTATGGGATGGAGCTTGACTATCCTTTTTGCCAGGTGAAGAATCATTTTTACCTTCAGCAACCTTTGAATTGTCCTTCTTATCTTCAATCTCCTTTGAGGAATCCTTCTTTGGTTGTGCTTTGTTTGTTGTAATAGGCACGTTTTTGTTCCTGAGATTGTACTACTTTTGCATCTCAAAGATAGCATGCTGATAGCCCTTTAAATAGTCTGAAAGTTCCTCCCCTAGTTTGGTCATGCTGGACTCATCATGTTCTTCCTTAGTCAAAAAGATACCTGGCACTTCTTCATCAAAACAATGGATGGACTCCTCAAGGATTTCAGGTTCATCTTCATCATCAACCAAGTTTTGCTGGAAAGGAGGTCTTACTGGAGGATCCGGCTGTTGATTCCTATTTTCTCTTGGCCTTTGCTGATTTTGAGGTCCCCTGAATAGAGGATTTCTAAATTGAGGTTCCTGCTATGCTAGAGGAGTAGAGGTATTCCCAAGAGCCAACCGATCCATCAGTTTTTCCATGGTCTTCATCATTGTGTCAAACTTATCCTCTGAAGCTGAAGTGGAAGGTTTCTCTTCTTCTTTTAGTTTGGATTTTTCCATTTTTTATTTCTTGGCAGCAATCATGTTTCCTTCCACTTTAATTGCATCATTTTGCATGTCAACAAGAGTAGTAGAATCCCTTTCTTTGAGTAACAAAGAGAAGTCAGAATCAAAGGCTTCAGCATATCTCAGCTATGCTAAGGCACTAGGAGGCTTCAAATGAGTTGGAATGGAATTGTATATTTTATTAAAGCTTTTGGAGAAGTTTTGGACAGTTTCATCAGGTGCTCTTCTAATATTGTTGTATTCAGTGAGAGCTTGGACCGGATTAGTTCTGTTTCCCCACTTTCTTAGAAAACTATCTTCAACCTCTGCCGAACTGTGAATGCTCCCAACTGTAAGAGCTTTAAACCATTTTCTAACCTCTCCAATGAAAGTTTGTGAAAACAATCTTAGCTTCATGTCCTCATCATCAAATTCCTCTCTGTCAGCAAAATCATTAAATCTGTCTACATGTTCTTCTGCTGTGATTTCTTCATCTCCACCCCATGTTGGAATTCTAGTAGCATATTTTCTGGGAAGGTCATGTAAAACGGCAGGAAGGGCTAGTGGAGCATACCTAGCAGGTATGGCCATAATTAATGGAGGAACAATGATAACAGGTACTATAGGGACAGAGGAACCAGAACTGATATGAAATGGATTTCCTAGTGTCTGAGAACTACTAGGACTAGCAGAGGCAGAAGATAAAGTACTGATACGAAAAGGACTATTTGGACTTTGCAAACCACTGACAAATGTACTACAATTTGGAAGGGGTAGACCAGATTTAGATTTGAGTAATACTTCAAAAGGATCAAGCTCTTTAAGTTTGTTTAGATCTTCCTCTTCTAACAACAATTCAGAAGTAACAACCTCCAAAATTCCTCCTTATCTTTTTGTGACACTAAGGATGAAGTATCAGTACCTCTTTTTTGTAAATCTAAAATAATTCCAATAAGTTCTTCTTCGTTTTCAGACCTCAACAACACCTCATGAATCTTAACATCAACAATTTTGTCTTCGGGACTTCTTGAAAATTCAGAGAGCAAAGATTTTGAAAAAGATGGAGTACCTAGTATTTCTGTAAATCTTTGTTTGCTCCTTGAAATGGTGTTTGGATTGTCTACAGGGTAGGTGGATCCGGGTCAGGATTGCTCCATGTGTATCTCCCTCTCGAAGCCACCTGTTCAACTTTTGAAAATGTATGGAGTCACCAAGGTAGATTGCAGCCTCGAAAGTTCTTCTGAGCTCCTTCTACCTTCAGAAGTTCAGTCTCTTGATTTCGGGAATGATTAGTCTTCAGACTCCCGGCAGACGCACCAAAATGTTATCTCAAAATTTGACCCTGGAAGGCTGCAGACCAGGAAGACCTCAAGTAACTATTTCAAACCTACTTTAGGTTGAGGCTTAGCCTCCCCAACCAGAGAGGGATCCCTCAAAGGATTAATGATTTTGATTATGATTAAGATGGCTAACACTTGTGAAACGAATGTAAAAATATGAGTGGTGGAAACAAAATTAGAAACTATCCATTGGGCTTATGGAGTCAACATCATTTCAGTATAACAATGGTATCAACCTTACATAGAAGTCAGGGCATTCAGTGTTCAACACATTCAGAACATACCAAAAACATATAGGACCACACAGTCTATGAATGTATACAGGAAGTTAGAGCACTATGAGTGAATTCTAAGTGATTACACATTCATACCACTGAAAATATTGGGAAAGGAACAACACAACACATTCTGAACATTGAATCCCTCCTGAGTCCTGAGAAGCAAAGCCAATCTTGTATTACTAAAATAGAGTCTTTACATAAAGCCAAATATCAGAGCTTTTTTCAATAAATTTCCAACCCCTGGTACATTGCCCTTTCTTGTATATATAGAGTTCTTTTACAAGGTTGAGATTCCTCCTCCAACATGAGGGGAACTCGAATTCTACTTCTTATGACACCTATTCAAATTCTAACTACCTATTAAAAGTAACAAACTGCTAACTGGACCTTTTAGATATCTAAGTTAAATAGGAGTCTTACTCCATATCATTCTAATAATAGCCTTAATTACAATCATTCTCGTTCTTTGACAAGTGGTCTTTTTTTAGTTTGGCTGTGGTGGATGTTCGAAGCTCCATACTGGTCCTCAATTTCCCATCTTCTCCATTTGCCTGAAAGGTAGGAAACTGCCCTTGTTTATCTGCCTTTGGTTTTCCTCAAAGATATTCGAATCCAATGAGCCATACCCTTCATCTTTGATTATGCAAAATATATCAAAATGCCACGTCCTTGATGTGTTATCAACCCTTTCCATGTGTGAAGACAAAAGCTCCTCCAAGCTGTTTGACATATCATTGACTGTAGTAACTATTATCACTTTATAGCAAAAAGTTTAGAATTGGGTTCGAATATATATTTCCTCCACCTGTCTTGACCTTGTTAAAAGTTGACACCTTTAGATTATCCTTTGAAGATATTCCTTTTCCAAAATTTTCCCTCAGTCTCTCAAAATCTGTTGACTGAGTTTAAATTATGTAGCTCCAGCAGTTTTGTAGCGCGCTACGAAACTGCTGTGCATTAGTCACCATCTTCAGCAGTTTCGTAGCGCGCTACAAAACTGCTAGGTAATTCCAAAACACAGTTTCAACCGAAAATTTTGCTATTTTGAGCCTCTTGATATTTAAACATCCTTTTAAATTGCTCCAAAGCTTTTCAAAACTGAGTGAAAATGTATGATTCTTCAAGAAAGATTGTAACAAGGAAAACCATCAAAATTTGAAACATAACCTTAATTGATGTGTGACTTCTTTAAGGATATTCTTTCTGCTGGCTTAACTCTATCTTTAAGTCCTCAATTTGTTTCTTCATGACTCTGATCCCAGTTCTCAGGTTTGTATTGACCTTTCTGATGAATTGCACTTCCTTTATTGCAGGGACCGTCCATCTACGGAATTGAACATTAAAATCAACCACCTCGGGTATTTGAAATGTTTTGTCCTCCCACCAAGCTTGCATTTGGTTAAAATAAGCCTCCTTGATTGCAAATTTCCTGGAAGCTTTCTTCAGTCTAGCAATTTCAAAGTTTGCCAATTCCAACCTCCTTTTCAACTCTTCCACACTATCTTCTTCTTGAAGGGTAACTGCTTTGCTTTTATCTTTTCCTTCATGAGGCTGTATTGCCTCCCCTGTTTGATCTGCTCCTGGCAATATCTCCTGTATGTCTTTGAAATTCCTCGTTATGGGTCTTCTTGGCCTAAAGGCAAATCTATCAACTGGATCATCAAACTTGAGCTTTTTTGAGGCTTTATTTTTCTTGGCCTTGTCTTTTCCTAACTCTATCACATCTGCTTGAACCAGGGGAGACTCTTCAATATCAATTGCCTGCAATATGTCATTAAGACTTCCCTTTGAAACCGGGGTGTCTTCAGTCACCACTGATTTGCCTTTTTCTTTAGCTACCTATCTCCTAATCCTTCTTCTTTGAACTCCTTCACCTGTGCTTGACTCATGTGCACCTTCTTTGACTTGAGCTTTCTCTTTAAGGGACTTCTGGGGTGTATCCTGGATAGTCAGTGGCTGTGTGGATTCTCTTACTTGTTTCCTAGCCTTCAACTTTGAAAACCTCCTGGATCTTATTTCTGCCTGATGACCAGTCGTTGTTGGAAGATCTTTTACAGCTTGAGGACTGAGACCGGTCTCGTTCTTGAAACCAGACATGAATATGAATGTGGGCCAGTCCCCACCTACTCTCTGGAGTTCATGCAGAACAATCAACTTAACCAATCCATGGTGAAACAACGAATTCTCACAAGCCTCTTTCCTTAATTGCACCTTATCACACATTTTGCTTAGGCTACGGAATAAGAAGAAAGGTAAATCAATAGATGTCTTCCCTGTGAAATGCAATAGAAGTTTGAAATGATATGAATACACCTTATTGTATCTCCCTTCACAGGTAAGGTACTTTTGTATGCAGGTAAGCAAATTGGCATATGAATCCTTGACATAACTCCTAGGAACAGATTTGTTTAAATTGGAGTTAAAGAACTCGTGCTTCAGAAATTCTTTACATGGGTTCATATCGAATTTGAAATTCTTAAACCAAGTTTCTTGCCCTCTTGGAATCTCTGTAACTGTGGATATTATGTCTGGTGAGACCTGCAGTTCAAGCATACCAACCTTTGAATTCAGTCCTGTGAAATTCAAGGCAAATTTCTTGGTGACCTGTGCATGACCTCCCTGGAGTTTCTTACAAAAATTCTAGCACCCAGCTTGCTTGAATGCATGCTCAACTTCCTTGTTCCTGAAGGTTATGTATAAAACTTCATGTTCAATCCTTAAACACCTGCCTAACCTGTGATTCTTTCTCTCTACAGACCCCTCCATGAATCTTCAGCGGAATGATACGTTTGATGACCGACTCTGTTTCAATCTTTGATAGCTGCCTTGCTTGATATGTAATGCATTCAAATTGAACATTTGTAGATTTGTCCCTTATGCAATGAATGCAATCATGACTAAGACTGTGCATACCTGAATTTTCTTGGATCTTGCAATCCAAGTGTACCAGAGTACCTAGCGACTGTAATGATGGAGATAAGCAGTTAGACCTGATATGTGGAGTGTATAAGCTGATGAATTATGCGCTACAAAATCACCTAAAACATGTTGCGCTGCGAAACTGCTAAAAAGGATTTATGCGCTGCGAAATTATCTAAAAAGCTTTATGGCACATAGTAACCTTTGAACAAAACTGACACATGGTTATGAGACCGGTGATGAATGAGAATGCATAGTTGACTCAAGACTCCTAAGACTCAGACTCTAAAGAAAACAAAAATCAAACTTAGACTAGAACCAACCCTTACCATCAAACTAATGTGAAAATTTTGGCATTAGAATTCTTAAGTGATAACAGGTACCAAAACCCAGACATTTGTTCATTAATTGAATTGTAAATATCTATTGAAAAACATATGGTAGTTATCATGTCATATAATAGGAAAGGAACTTCACTGCAGTTGCACATAAGAACCAAACCATGGACTGTACGAAATGGAAGATAACAAGTACATTTGCTATTTATCAGTAGAAATTTCTTCCAACAACTTCCATCTGACACCCCAATCATCTTCAAATTAGTGAGTTATTCGTTCAACGCATAGTTTACCAAAATGGAAATGATATAATTCTTCAATTGACCGTACAAAAGTGGAGCCATCAGTGACAAGGCATATCAACTGATCCATGTATATTTCTAATGACATACACCATATGTTAGTGACTGGAACAAATGAAAAACCCCATTCATTTTTTATTACATCAAACCAGTAGATTGTATACCTGTACCAAGCATAATATTCATACTCCTTGTCTAGATACATCCAAAACAATTTTCTTTTATAAAACACACCATTCTTATGGGGTGAAGTGCCACCAAATGGAACAGAAGCCCTTTTCCATACCTTATCAAGACTACTGCAAACATAAAATTTAAACTGCATTCTATCATACATATGTTTTAGAACAACCTAGCCATATTTTCTACTGCTTACATCTTCCAATAATGAAAAGAATCCCCACTTTCCAATTCATATTGACCCTATGCTTTTAAAGGCCTTTGTAAATGAATTCGATACGAAATAGCTGAGTGTATGTGAGCGTTTTGTTGGTAAGGATAAAACCACCATTGGTCCAACAATAGGCTGTAATTTGTATCATGAATCTATGAATCACAAATGAAATTTAGATATGTGCCCATTCTGATTAAGGTATTCAAGATAAAAATGATTGTCTTCACTATTGAGGAAAGGAACCATAAATCCAAATTCGTTCATAGAGACATGCTTGGAACATAACAAGAAAGAAGGGTTTTGCAAAACATTCTTCCATTTCTTACAAATAGTGCTAACCTTTATCACAACTGATAAATGTAGCCAGAGGAAGACAAGTTAAAGAATTTTGAATGAAAGACAACTCCAAATAGATGGATCCATGATGAAACAATGAAACCACCTAATAGAAAAAAAAAAACACATTTGATATCAACAAAACAATTTAATGTTGAATAAAATTAAAAGTAACATACATACATAATTTACCATTTACACATATAGAAAAACTTCAAATATACAAATTGTATAAAATCAAATGAGGGATCATAACATGCTTACAAAATCGTACACAATTGTACAATTTTTTAAACCTAATCTCTATAATCCAAGATTATTAATATTAGTAAACCTGTAATTATGTTTCTACAAATATATTTATATTATCAAATAAGAACAACTCATTAGGTAGGTTTTGCATCAAGGACAACACCTAATTCACAATGCCAACAAAAAATTGCCTAGAAAACACAATTTTATCTTTTTGTTGGACAACACAATTTTCCATTGTGTTAAGGGTAAAAAATGTTAAACCTAAAATTTTTAATATACTGTATCCAGAAATATCAAATTAAAATTATATTATTAAATTTATAAAACAACATATTCATATATATTAATTTTTATTCATACATAAAATTACTCTAAAATCATTTTACTTATTTATTAATAAAACAATAGATTGTTTATATCATAAGATAATCCTTGTAATGCACTGCATTAATATCAGAACTTAATCATTGTAATGGACTACATTAATATCTACATGATTATGATTATATGGTATATGGAGGTTAAATTAATAAATATTAGGAAATTTAAATAATAAACAATCACATTCATATTTTTAATTATTTATCTTTCAAAACTTAATGATATTTAATATCAATATTATAATAATAAGTCACAATTGTTGGCTCTAAACCTAAACTAAATTTTTTAATATAATGAATCGAAAAATATCAAATTAAAATTATATTATTAAATTTCTAAAACAACACATTGATATATATTAATTTTTTTCATATTTAAAATTACTCTAAAATCATTTTACTTATTTATTAATAAAACAATAGATTATTGGTATCATAAGATAATCCTTGTAATGGACTACATTAATATCACAACTTAATCATTGTAATGAACTACATTAATATCTACATGATTATGATTATGTGGTATATGGAGGTTAAATTAATAAATATTAGGAAATTTAAATAATAAACAATCACAATCATATTTTTAGTTATTTATCTTTCAAAACTTAATGATATTTAATATCAATATTATAATAATAAGTCACAGTGGTTGGCTCTAAACCTAAAATATTTTTTTTAATATAATGAATCAAGAAATGTCAAACTAAAATGATATTATTAAATTTCTAAAACAACACATTCCTATATATTAGTATGTCTTAAGTTTGTGAGATTTTTCAACATAATTTTATAACTCTTCCTCCATTCCTATACCATAGCTCTTCCTCCTTCCTTGGTGTTGCACCTCTTCACCTTATGCTAATGGACCACAATAACCAAATTCACTTCAAGTACAAAAAGGAATACATAAATTCCTTAAATCCATTATAATCCTCACACCTTAGTGCAATTAAATATGGATAGCAGATGTGAAAGTTGGAAAATTAGATATTATTGTGACAATGAAGTAATATTTATCACAAATAACTTGATGAATCTTCAACCATCATTGGTCTAACATTTTCTTTCTTGAAGAAAAAAAAGTTACTACTTGCACATTCTAGATTCTCATACATTTTAGTGATATTTGGGGAAGGATTTTATTAAAATAAGTGGATACAACTATGAACTCCACACCTACCAAGGTCTTCTTCAAGGAGGAAATGTCTATATCTCTCTCTAGATTTTCTCTCGTAATATCAAAATCAAATGTTTAAATTCAACCTTGAATTCCTATTCCATATAGATCTAAATACTTTGAGTAATTTTAAAAGGGATATCTATCTCAACAAATCAAATCAAAAAGAGAATTTATATACATTAGATACTTTGACCAATTTTAAAAGGGCTATCTATCTCAACAAATCAAAAAATTTAATTGAAATATATTGATAGCTTGCTAATAGAAATGGATATACCTTTTATGATGATGCCAATGCAATTTTCTAATAGAATAAGAAAGAGAATTGAAATATATTGATGGCTTGCTAATGGAAATGGACACTTTGAGCAATTTTAAAAGGGATATCCATCTGAAAAAATAAAAAAGGAATTTAAATATATTGATAACTTGCTCATGGAAATGTATATACTTTTGATGATGTTGTCAATGCCAAAAGAGAATTTAAATATATTGATAACTTGCTCATACAAATAGATATACCATTGATCACATTTCCAATGTCATTTTCTAATAGATGCAATGTGAAATTTTCAGGAGTAAAACATCCATCCAATTGAATAGAATAGTGTTTAAGATCAATATCTATAATTATAAAATTCTTAAGGTTATTTAGATCTACAAGGATTTAGGATGGGTTTTTTCAAAAACAAAAATTACAAGGCTTTTAAGCATTTAACTCTTTAAATGGCATTAGGCTTTAGTCCTTTGTTCTAAGTTTATAATATTATTCATTTAGAAATTCAAAAACAACTCAATATAATTTGAGGTTTATAATATATATCATTAAATGAAAATCCCTAGGATGGTAGAGAATCAAAGATTTTAGGCTTTTTTTTATTTAATATATTTGAAGTGGAATGGATGTCTACCATTTTTTTAATATATTTGAAGTGGAGTGTGTTTTCCATTAAACAAAGACTAGAGAAAAGTAGAAAAATGTGTGGTATGCTTTGCAGTGAATAGAGAAAAGTAGAAAAAAGTGTGACATGCTTTACAATGAATAGTGAATAGAACAACATATAGCTCGTAGTAGAAATCTCAATTCAATATCTCATATATTGAGTTTTTAAAAATTTTAAAAGCCAGATTCCACTTGTTTGGGTGCAAAAGTTAATTTATAGTGCCACATAGTTAATTTTATGTTCCAATAATTTATAGTGCTTTTTGGTTTATGAGTAATTTATAGTCAACAATTATGAGCAATTTAGGTTAGTTATGAGTACTTTAGATTCAAGAATAATTATGAGTAATTATAAGTAACTATGAGTTATTTATCTTTATGAGTAATTGACTAATTCTATGTTTCAGTTTTTAGGTTTATGAGTAATTTCTAGTAATTCAGGTATATGAGTAAACCAATTCCAATTTAATAAATAGTTTTGATTTAAATATTTATTAATTATTTGTGATTTAAACAATTTTTCATTTAATAAATATTTTTTTAATCATTATTGTAAAACTTATTTGATTTCAATAGTATAAACCTTAAGATCATTGTCAAATTAAATCATGAATAATGAATGCTGCATAGTTAATTTTATATTTCAATAATTTATAGGGTCTTTAGGTTTATGCATAATTTATAGTAAACAATTTTAAGTAACTTAGATTTATGACTAATTATCATTAACTATGAGTTATTTAGCTTATGAGAAATTGACTAATTTTATGTTTTAGTTTTAATTTATACTAATTTAGGTATTTGAATGAACAATTTCTGATTAAATAAATAATTTTGATTTAAATATTTATTAATTATTTATAATTTAAACAATTTCTCATTTAATAAATATTTTTTAATCATTATTACAAAGCTTAATTGATTTCATAAAAAATAGTATAAATCTTAAGATCATTGTCAAATTAAATAATGAATAATTAATCAATTGGCGTATATACTTTTTTTGCAAACATTTTGATGAAGCTTTAATTGGTGTATATTTATTTTTTGCAAATGTTTTGATGAAGTAAAAACTGTGAAATGCTCAAAGTCTTTTCACGAGCATAGAGATTAATAAATGTGAGTTTGTTTAAAGAAAACACATTATAATAGCATGCCATTATTAAAATAGTTATGTAACCAATAATGTTGTTTAAAGCAAGGTATATCATAATTATTTGGAAGACCAAACAATGGCATTTGGCAAATCTACCAATAACAGCAAGTTGAGGGAATATAAACTCACAAGTTTCTATGTAAGCCACATAATTCAACACACAAAGCCACTTATTCCAATTTTATTTTTAATTTGATTTTGCGCTCACTAATCCCAATACATATTTCATAAATGGTTATACATATCTTCATAAAGTAGCTATAAGATAATAATAAAAACAATCAAAAACATTAATTAACAAAATCATTCAAATACCCAATTCTAGTAGAGGAAAGCCTATAGATACCGATCTTTAAGGTGTGGGAGTGGTTTTATTGAAACTCTGGGCGCAACAAGTAAACTTTTTCTGAGTGGGAGTCAAGTATTAACAATAATCACAATGATTTAGAGCATTCAATATAAAAGAATTAAAATGTTAAATGTAAGATATTTTTAAATTATGGCGTTCTGCTTGGATACCTAATCTAACAATTTGGAGAATAATGTAGAAATTAATTTCCCATTTTCTATTTCACATATTTTTAAAAAATATTCATTTTATTTAATAATTTCATATACAATGCATGCTACGATCTATAATATTCTGTATTTTAATTTTAATTTATATTCACTTAATTGTATAGTTTTATTTGTTTACCATAAATAATAGTAATATACATATAGATATCAAGATACATTGAACGTTGTGGAAAATCTATTCCTTAATTATAAAACTTGATGGCTTTATCAGAACGTTAAATTCCACGCATGGAATGATTTTATCTTAAAAGGTGACATAAGGGAAAAATGACTCCCGTGATCGTTTAGTAGAGTGAGTCAAGTAGATGGAATGAATAAATATGTAACTATGGGCCCAGGGTTCTTGGAGAGTATTTTAATTAAGAAAACGTATTTTATAACCATGTTCTTTTGACATATAATTAAAATATCAATATATATTTTGAACTAATTTTGTTAAAAGAATAAAATTAACCATCCCTAAAGAAATAAAAAAAATCTTAAATATTGTGTAATATTTCTAAATGATTGGCTCCAGTTGGATATATATATATATAGGAGTGGAGAACACATGCTTTTTGCCCCAAGATAATTCCACCCAGGGTAATTTCCCCTAGTTTCTTCTGAGCAGTCAAGCTTTAAAAGGAGGAGGAGAATCTAGAGAAAGACAGGGAATTTGGAATTTATTCATGACATTCTAGTTGAAGACTTGGGAAATTTTTCAAGTGAGAGTCTCAAGTGAGATCCTCAGCCAGCCTAACTTTAGTGGGATCCAGTCTCACCCTAGTTGGAAAATCCAACTTTGGTGGTTCTTGAAATCACCCTAGCTGGCTCGGTTCTCTATTTCAGGATAGGGGTGCTTTGTATTCTTTGTTACTGGATAAGAGATCATCGGGTGTATCTTAAGGGGATCCATTATAATCCAAGGATAGGGTCAGAGTAAGGCCCAAATAAAGCATTGTGAATGGGAAGCTTAAATAAATACCAACTACTCTGATGCCAATTTGAGTGGCCATGGGATTTCATTTGATAACACCCAGTTGTGTAGTTAAGAGTTGATCTCCAATGTGTGGGTGTGACTGGCAAGGGACCTCACGTAACTGGCATGTTGCACGAAATGTAGCAGTCACCCAAATCCGAAGTACAATGAGTGACATGAAGGATTTCCTAAGCCACGCACTTGCAGGAGCATCTAAAAACCTATAGCAATATTGAGAACACCAATACCAAAGGACAACATTGGATTACAACCTTCAAATATTAGTGAGCAGTGGGGCGAGGGCCACAAGATCATTCTTTTACTTGTCGAGCCACTAAGTTGTTGGGTAGGGTTGCACTGCCAATGAGAGTCGTGGGCTGTGTAAGGGAGGAATCGAAATCGACAAAAAGGAGATTGAATTGAAATTGACAAAAAGATAAATAGATTTGCACAATAGATAAATAACTCATGATAGAACACTAAACTAAAAAAGTTATGTTCAAAAAACAATCATATAATGTATGCCATAGGGTTTCAATACATTAAGAGCCATAGTTGTAGTCTACCAAAAGCCAAGCAAAAAACACATATATTAAAGCATAATTAAAAAATAACCTTACGAGTCATCTGTCAAAGCGCCATCCAGCACAGATATTAAACAACAAATTGTGATATCCTGATTAAATATTTGATATTGTGATTAAATATCAAGATATCCTGAACAAATCCATTTCACATTAGATTGTTATTGGTCTTTTAAATGACAAATCTAGGTAATAGTGGCCACTGAAAACAATATTCATATATAGAGTAGTAATCTTCCAAATCTAGGTAACAGATAGTGCACCTTTCTTAGAAGATAGAAGCTAAGAGAAGCCCCTTCAAATTGTTCTAGTAATCCTTCCAGCAATCCTTCTAGTAATCCTTCAACAATTCCAACAACCCAAGCACTAAGAAATGCATGCATCCACAAAGCACTATGCTCATAATAGATGGAATGGTAATAAATAACAGGTACAATAAATATTTAACCACAATTTGAAACGCTCAAGTTGCTTTATTCCTCCATGTTCAATCCTATATGGCATGGCAGAGTTATTATTAAGAGCATGAAAGGGTGAACTTGATGGACAAGTTGATGAAACTAGGTACCGACGCCTGTTTTTTGGAATTATTATTAAGAGCATGAAAGGGTGAAATTGATGGACACGTTAATGAAACTACCAACACCTTTTATTTGGAATTGGACAAGCGTTACTAATGGTTTGAAACTGATGATCATCTTATTCAGAAATACACATTTCCACTACTATGACAAGTGTATGTGTAAGTTGTGTGTTACATTTTGTAGTCTTCCCATTATTAATCCTCATAGGTGTCAACTAATAAATGGCATCATAAATTTTTAATGAATATTTGTAAAAAAATAATTTAAACATGATTTAATCATGCGATTTAGATATGCAGGGAAATTAGCGGTGTGAATTCAATCCATTGATATTGTGGCAATAACGAGAATATACTGGCATCTTTAAATTTAAACTGTCCGATCAATTTTTTTAATTAGTAAAATGATTAAAGTGCCCTATTCCATTAGGAGGGATGCCTATCGGCATAAATATATATATATTATATATTTATATTGAGGTTGTAATTATATATTTAAATGATTTGTAAAAGTTTATGGGTATTTATCTATAATAAATATCGAAAAAGTTATTTCATAATATATTTCATATAAAAGTAAAAAGAAAAATATAAAATTGATTTAATTTATAATTTATTTTAAATTATTATTATAATTAGTTATAAAAAGAAGATTTTTTTTCCCCGTAGAAAAAAGTCGTAATTTTATTCATATGAAGAAAACTACATTTTGTAGATGCTTAAAGCATATGCATATGAGCTGTTCCTGAGAATCAGGACGCATAACAATACAAAAATAACAAGAAAAGAAGTATTGTTCCAGCAGGCCTATATTTTCCTGCCCTTTTTCTTCTCCACTCTTCGCCAACCTCCAGTGTCGGGAGTGGGAATAATTATAGCAAGTTGGTTTTCCACTGTATTCATAGGTTGCTCTTTGTCGGATTCCGAACCTTCAGAACCATGTGCTCGTTTGGTGCCACTTATTTCCAGATGTAACTGGTTGTTGTTTCAAGTTATTTGGCCTCAAATTAGGTCCTCGGGTGCTCTCTTCCTGTATGTTTTCCTGTCTCATTTTCATATCTGTAGGTTCTGTCTTCGATTCCTCCTCCTCCAGTGGTTCGGTATGCTACCAACCTTTGGGTTTTTTCTGTTGTTTCTTGTTCCCTTTTGACTCCTTACTAGTCAGTGGACAGGCGTATTGTAGGTGTCCTATCTGCAGGCAACCACGACATCTGAATGTTGTTTTCTCATAGTCAAGCGGTTGTGTCCACAGTGAATTATTAAAATTCAATGTGATGTGATCTGGTAGTCCTTGACTTAAGTCCACCTCTATAAATATTCTGGCATATGTAAAGATTCCTCGAATAGCTCTGTCTTCATCTATTCTAAGGTACTTTCCTAAGGAGTTCCCAATGGCTATTAAAACTTTTTGGTGCCAAAAATGCAGTGGGAGGTTATGCAGCCTTACCCAAACTGGCATTGTTGAAACTATCATGGTATTAGCATCAAAGTTCGGAAACCAGGGGGTGATGAAGAGGCCAACGTTGCCTCAAAACCAAGGCCCCTGATTAATGATATTGTCTCGTTCTTGTTCTGTGCTAAATATGACTATGAAAAAACCCTTAGGGCATAAATATATTTCACAAATTAGTGACCATGTAGAGAAAATCCATTGATGCAGAGCATCTTATTTTGGCCAAAAACCATTAAATCTACATATAACAACATTGTGGGTTAAATCTGTGTATAGATTCGTTACCTCCGGGAGAGATACTGTTAGCATAGGTGATTCCTTCTTCTGTTCCACGATGTAGGGGCCTGGTAGCTCTGTTAAGGGTGTTGGTTTGTTTTGCAATGGTTCCTTTCCTTTGACTGCATCGCGAAAGGAACCTGTAGTTTTTGAGCTAGCCCCCTTGCACCCACCTCGCAGTCTTAGATTGAGGATGATGGTTGAATCTTTAACAATTCCATAGTGCTAGAGTGTGTGTTGGTCCTGCATGCAAAGCTCTGAAAATATCAGATTTTGGTGTGATATTGGAGTTCCCAATTTGATCTGAATCTTTTGTTTTAACTCTTGAACACTCATCCCTTTTCTGATCTGTACACAAAAATGTATTCCTTCTATCAACCTGATAAAGATTTGTATCAGATCTGTATTCACGCATGATAGATCTACCTTATCCAGGCCCCGATTCACTAGTTTGTAAGCCAGATCTGGCGAAACGATGGTAGGTCTGGGGTTTATATGTCTTCCCACTATGGAAAAAAAGAAGATTTTTAATTTCTAAATATATTTTGTTCTAATAATATGGGTCCATATTATAGGTTATTATTTGTTAAATATTGTAAATCACTTTATATGACATTTTGACATATTTTCTTCTTCTAATTAATCAATTTTTTTAAGAGAATGATTCATGGAAAAACTATGTAGAAGATTTTTAATCATGTCCAATGCTCTCTATTCATCATTAAAACTATATAATAAAATGACCTTAAACTATTGCTAAAAACACTTCAAATATTCTCTTTCGTTAAATTTGTTCCAATTACCAGGGATTTGAGTAGGCCAATGAGCCACTTGATGTTATATACAATACATATAACTGTAGTGTCACGCTCATTAGGGAATTTTGAATGATTTTGAATGAAACTGATGTTATTATTGTTGAAAATGACCACAATCAAAAGATTTTGTATATGTAATTTTTAGCTCTGTAAATCTTGTTTTACTGATCCGGTGATTGTATAACAATTAGTAGTTTGTAACTGTGTTTATCGATTAAAATGTTGTAGCTCAAAAGGTAAATTGTATTAGAGAGTCATTGTTGATCTTGATTAATAAAATAATTCCAATCCTTTGTCTTGTGGAGGTTTCCTTGACACACTGTCAAGGTTTTACCATGTACATCGTGTGTGTATATTTTGTGAATTTAGTTTTCTTGTTTGATTATGCATTTTTTCCATAATGATAATTTAAAGTTATCATCTCAAAATACCAACAAGTGTTATCAAATCTCAAAGCTTTCATTCGAACTTAGATTGATTAAAAGGGTTACCATCAAATTTCTGAAGAGCATACAAAGTAGAGGTTCAAGTGACGTTGAGAGAAATTTTGTGTAGTGGAAGAGCCTCGAGAAGCCTGAGAGTACTGTAAAGAAGCCACATAATAGGAAGGTCGTTGTCTCCAGTGTGAATATAGAGGAATTAGGCCACAATTTTAAAAAATAATAAAAACCAAAGTCAAGTCTATGTCATATGGTTGGGGATTTGTCTTTAGCATAGAAGAATTGGGCCACAATTTACCAAGTTTGAGCCATGTTTTCTGTTAGTGTCAGTCTTCGCAACCTTCCTCCAATGATTAAACGTGCTCTTACAAAGTGATTTTAAAGTGTCAAGGTCAAATTTTGTCATTTCAATGAGTCTTCAAGCAAAATTTGGTCACTAGGTATTAGGTCTAGGGTTTGCTTTTACTCCTTTCAAAGTTGTCCAAATGTCGATCCATGTCACCATTCAGCTGAGTGTACCATCATTCAGAGGGTTGCCATCGTCATGTCAAGTTCCACTGGGTCATTTTACATCTTGTTCATGTTTCAGTTGTGCCTAGGTAAAGTTCATTTCCCTCTCCTAGGGTTTTGAAGCTAATTTCTCTTGGATGGTCAAATCATCAGCAAAACTTGTATCCTGATATTCATACACCTTCCACTATCCATAATCCACCTTATTAAACACTTCCCATCACTGAGATCCCCCAAATTCCTCATTTTTGCACAAACCCTAGTTTCTTGCTACAAACCCTATTTTCTAGGCTAGGCCTTTGTTTTGCCCTTTTGGACCCCTTCCCCTCACTCAATATTTGAAATTACACTTTCCTCTACTTTCTAGCATCCCTCCCTACTTCCCAAAATTTTCTCAATAATTTATAAGCCCCTTATCCCCTTCATTTCGCTTCATTTTGACAAATCCCTTGTTCCACACATCGGGGTATGTTTTACTCAAATGATGTTTTGGAGCAACAAAAGATGAATTTGGGAAAACTGAGAGAGGTTTTTGTCCACCATAGTCCAAGGAAGAAAAACCTCCTTCGCGTTTTACACAGGGGTCATGGTTTTAGAGAAATGTCAAAAATACACTTGCCTTGGGAGAATTGATGCACCTCTAAAGTGACCTTGGGAACATCAAGATTTCTCCTAGCGTGGTTGACCAAATGACTTGCTTGATGATTCAAATGATAACTTGACACAAATAGATTTCCAATGAGCTATTATGAGGTCACTTTGTAGTTTAGGAAGACCTTCAAAAGTTGACTACAACAGCACTCTGCCTTGAGGCAACCTCATTTGGCACATTTTGACCAATCTTGGGAGATTTGATTTTTGACAGGGAAAATGAACTCAAAATTGCCAAATTCTAGTTGGGTTGGAAAGTAGACTCAAAGAAATTTCCAACGAGCTATTCGACACCCAATTTGGACCAGGAAGGCCTCCAAAAGTCTCCTAGAAAAAGCACAACGCATTGGGCAGGTGGCGCAGCACATTGGGTCACAAATTTCAGTGCAAAAATACGCTGGCGCAACGCATAGAGAAGGCGCGGTGCATTGGTTTTGATGCATGGCACACATAGCTAGCAAGCCCAAAATTTCAAATACTTGCTCCAAAATTTCCCAAACGCATGGATTGTCACTTGTCCTAGTAGGTTGACCCTTTGTCATTGCTCTCCATCCAAATTTGATGGTTTTTTGATGGTGTTTGTTGCATGGTGAATGTTTAAAGGATAAAAACCCTACCTCTCTATCCAAATAAATAGTATTAGGGTTTTGTGTTAATTATTTGGTTGCCAAGTTATCTCCTCACCTCAATCACTCCCTACTCCATTTTCCCTTGATTTCCTTATTCCCCAAATGCACTAATACCCTCTCCCCATTCCTAAAGCCCCAAACTCAAACTCCCAAACCCTAGTCCCATACTAAAAACTCCCAAACTACTCCCTAAACCCCTATTCCCTTAACTAAACCCTACCCCAATAGTCCCTAAATCCCTCACCCTTTTCCCCCCTCCACAGTCCCTTATATCATTGTTTCCCTTGGTGCCAAAGTCAAGACACATCATAAAATCACCTATTTTTCATCAAGACAGTTCAATCACCAACAGAGATGGCATCTGATCCTTCATATGAGTATGAAGAGGAGACACATAGTTATTCACCAACAGAGGCACATGCACCCTGGAGACCTCATAGAGGTGGCAAAAACATAAAGAAAAATCACCAAAGCCGCCCTAAAGGAGGAGGATGGAGCTCACTTCACTCGAGCGGGAGATCAATGCTGATCGGGAGTCATGGATCGAGAGAGTCAACATCCACTTAGAGAAACTGGCGGAGAAGGCCAACAAGGAGAAATACTTGTTGAGACACATGGAATTTCATCACATGGCACAAAGGTTTGCAAAGCGCAAATAAGGACTTTAAAGACAAAACTAAGGAAGGCATCAAAATGGAAAAAGAGGCAAAAAGAGCATGATCAACTCCGGATATTGGCCAAGGCTTCCTTGGACTATCATAGCTCTTGATAGAGAAGGTCCAGCCCAGATTTCAAGAAATTTGGAGCAATTTTTTCATTTTGAAAATGTTTTGGCACAAAAACCAGAGTTTTCCTCCCTATGCGCCGTGCCACATGGCGCTCACTTTTGCTAGAGGGATCCAAATCAAAAAAATTTTACATTTCTAGATTTGTCATGAAAATTTATGCTTTCCTACCTATGTCCAGGAAATTTGGGCGGGTTTTGAGCCTTCAAAGAGGTAAAAAACACTCAAAAACTCACCTCACTGCCCATATTTTGACACACAGGAAGCAGTCTTGGGAGATTGGATTGTTGACAGGGAAAATGAAGGCCAAATTGAAAACTTCCACTTGGGTTGGAAGGTAGACAGGCAGGCCTTTCCAACAAGCCTACTTGGAGCTAATTTGGACATTATTAAGGCCTCCAAAAGTGGGTCCAAACAGGCGCGGCGCATAGAGGAAAAATTGCCAGTTTGACCCAATTTTGCTCTGTTTTTTGCCCAGTTTTGCCTATTTTGACCTTTTTACTTTCCTAATGGAAAATATATGATGTAGTTTGATAACCATTGATGGATCATGATGTAAATAAGTTGGATTTTTACTTGTAGAGGTAGATTCATCAGTTTAGAGGTTGTTTCAAACTGAACGAATAAGTTTCCTTGTTTCTAGAGGCATGTTAGTATGTTGCCTAGATTCCAGTTCTCAGTTTATGATTAGTTGGATCAGCTCCTAAACAGGTGAGCTCAACCCCTAGAGGCAAGGAGGAGCTATTTTTTTCTATATTATGTTGTTTTTCAGTCATTAGCATGTTGTACTTTTGAGAAAAGCCTTGAGCTTCATTGTACATTCATATCAGCATTTTGGCTAAGGAATTGAGACCAGGGTTTGCAGCACTCTTTGGGATCCATGTGGAAATTTGTCTTGGTACAGTGCTTTCTTTTGTAATTGTGAATTTTCTTATGTGTTATGTATGCCATTCTCTATCTTTTTTCTTCTTAAACAAACAAGATTGTAAGTGGAATCCATTGAAATTATAGTGCTCTACTTGAGGTTTGCTTTAGTTTCTTGATGTTTTCAGCTGTTTGGAGAGGATCCATGACTTACCTTGCCCTCTTCACCTCCTCACCTGTCTAATCCTTCCATCTCATTCAATTACAAGTGCCAAAAACAACTGCCTACCTTGCCCCATTGAGACCTCTGCAGGGCTATGCCTCATTCCCCGCACCCAAAATCCGCCTTCTCATCTTAGTCAACAAATCATCAATTCAAATCAATCAACCTCCTACACATATATACCTAGCCTAAGATCAGTAATTAAATCAGTCATCTCAAGCCCCTAGTGATCATAATTTTCTGAGATTGACCCGGAGAGAGCCCTCTCCTGACCTGGTAGGGCTAGCTACTAGGCTGAGCATGGTTTGATGTGGACCTAGAATCTTACCTTTTCAGCCTGAGGTAAATGTAGGCTCTAACATTTTCTACATAATATTTTCTACATTGTATTTTTCTTTTGAAAAGAAATTGAGCAATGTTGTCGTTGCTGCATTCCTGAGTTGGAAAATGGGCGTGCAAAAGAGACAAAGGGAACTGAGCCAACAAAGGTGTAGAAATTCCCACTATAGATCCCCTGATAATGCAATATACTAAAGAAAAATATTAGATATACTTCTACAATCAAACTTTGTGAAAGCTTAATCAATTTGAGCTAGATCAATCAGAACAGATATAATAGAGAAGAAGAAATCATACACAGGGAACATAGAAGAATACTCTGGGGAAAGCCTCGACTAAAAACCCTGATCTCTGTATTATAATACAAGTGGAAATATGTCCAGATTACACAAAGCATTAGCTCACAAGCTATCCAGCTCTGATTACAATCCCTCTGCTGCTCATAGACAGTCAAAGGCTTCTCAGAAACCTTCTCCTCTGCCCTCGAAGCCTCCTATTTCCTTGCGCAGTTTCTCCTGGGGTCCAATGCTGCCACCTGTGTGAATTCACCTCTAACACAACTCACCAAACTCAGAAATAACTGTGCAATCCTGAAGGAGATAATTCCTTCTGCATGGATGAGTTTCCTATATAGGAAAAATCCTCCAATTGATAGTACATTGTCCCTTCCTCTGATCTCAACTGAGTCTCTAATTGAACTAACATGCATGAGTTATTTATGAGAGATATTCAGTTATCTGAAGTGCAATAGTTACATGCATGCATGCATTAACTAACTGAACTCACAATTAGTTCAACAAACTATTTGAACTAATCTAACAGGACCTAACTTAGTTAACTGAGCCAACTAATTACAACTCAAAGTAAAACTCATCCCGATCTCCTTTAATCAAGGGATAACTTCCTTAATCAATGGAGAAACTGTTGCGTGTCTTCACATAAACTTCATGTTTGATTTCCTACAACTAATTAACTCAAGATGAATTAACTAATTATTTTTCAAACAACTGCTAAGATCAAATTCGAATTTTACTTCTCAATTTTAGTTCAGGGACTAACTAAAATTGGAATCTATTTCGAAATGTTATTTATAGCAATTCTATTTTTAGCACTTCCATTTTTCATTCCTTGTTGCTATGTCCAACACTGGTACCTGAAATGCTATTTAGAGCAATGCTATTTTTAGCATTTCTTGTTGCTATTTCCAACACTCCCTCTCAACAAGAAAGGCATTCAGCTCAAACCCAATCCTGAACCATTGGAATGTTCTGCATGCAACACTTCTCCAAAGTGTTGTTGCTCCAGCAACTCTAGAAACAAAAAATCTCCCAACTGACATCCCTATTGGGCTAGAAACACCCTCTGATGCTGAAGCTCCCTCTATGACCTCTGAGCTGCTACAACACTCCATGCATCTCACACCATTGCACACCTCTCTGTGTCATCCTGCACTGGTGCAACACTCTTGTGCCTCTCACATTTTTGTAGCCTGCTAGCTCTACACTGACTTGGGATTCCTGCACTGTAGCTCTCTTTGCCACTCCATCCATATCTATCTCTACCCACTCTTCCAGTCTTGCTAGTCCTTGGCAGGGCTCCCATAGCAAGGTCTAATCAAAGAGGTTGGGTACCTCAATGATCCTACCCCTATTGTACCCTTCTTGGGACTATCACTCCACATCGCCCCACCTCCCAGTTGGAGGAATGGATGCATGTGATCCCTCTACCCACTTGGCTCGAAATTTCCCCCTATTGGAGGTCTCTGCATGAGTGGATGCTTCCACTCAGTCTCCTCTTAGCATCTCCAATTGTGGCTCCTCCACAATTGTCTGAGACTTCTTCTGCCATGACATGTTGAGAGGTAATGTACTCTCCCTGTCAACCACCAAGTCTCCAACAGTTGCCTTGCTCCTTAAGGCTTTGCATGCATCTTGAACCTCAAGAGCATATAGGTTCTTGACTCATGAACTGATCTACTTCACCTGTCTCATGGTGACGCATCTAAGGAAGACCTTTCCCTTACTAAAGACTACATCATAGCCTTTGTCTTCTAGCATTGTGATCAATACCAAGTTTTTCTTCAGTCCTGGCACATAATTCACATCTTTCAAGGTAATGCAAGCTCCATGCTCCCTCTAAAAAACAACTGTGCCTACTCTTGAGACACTATACTTTTCATCATTACCCATCGCTATGAGTATTTGGAGATCTTTCTCCTCCAAGGTACTGAACAAACTCTTATTGCCGGTCATGTGGAATGAAGCTCCACTGTCAAGAAACCAACCACATCCCACCATGGAAGAAACCATGCATGCGAAGAGGGTGAAATCCAACTCGAACTGTGAGGCCAATGCCTCACCTTTAGATCCTTCCTTGGATCCCATCTTGGATTTCTTCAATGGACAATTTGTTGCAAAATGGCCCACCTCATGACAATGAAAGCATCACACTTTCAATTTGTCAGACTTCTTCCCACTATGGGAAGAACTTGATTTGGGATGAGAAGCCTTCTCCTTCCCTTTCTTTGCCTTACTCACTAAGGCACAATTTTATTCATCCTCCTTGGATGAAGAACCATCTTTAGTGCTTCTTCTTATCTCCTCCTACATCAGATCCGACCAAAGTCGTTCCCAATATGGCAGTTTCTCTCTTACATTAACCGAGTCTTGGTAGCTATGCTAGCTCTTAGGAAGACCGAGGAGAGCAAGACTCACCATGTCATCATCGGTTGTCATGATCCCTACACTTCCAAGCTCATCCCTGCAAGTGGTGAACTTGTTTAGATACGTAGAGATCGTGTCGCCCTTTTCTCACTTGATTTTCCAATGCTTGTCTTCCAGCGCCAGCTTCTTCTGATCATTGCTATTCTGATATAGATCTTTCAATGTTTTCCGCATCAAAAACGGTGTCTCCTTCCCATGGAGACTCAAGACTATGTGGTCTCGAACTCCCTCTAGAAGGATTCTCCTTGCTCTAGCCACACATTTCTTCCATTCCGCTAATTCTGTAGCATTATTCGTTGCCAGCTTGGGTACTTCTTGATCAATGAAGTCCTTTAGACCGTTATCCTCTAATACTACTTCCATGCGATCCTTCCAGGCTATATAATTCAAGATGCCATCAAGGGCATACTCGAGTCTTAAACCATTGAATGCCATTGGTGAAATTGAGATGTGATAAGAACCCAATTTCTATATTTAGGAACCTCAAACTTCTCCCTTCTTCCTTCTTGTATACTATTCTTCACTTTGATCACCTTTGCTCCGATACCATGTAGAAATTCTCATTGTAGATCACCTGATAATTCAAAGCAAAATACTAGATCTACTTCTACAATCAAACTTTGCGGAAGCTTAATCAATTTGAGCTAGATCAATCAGAACACATATAACAGAGAAGAAGAAATCATACACATGAAACATAGAAGAATACTCGGGGGAAAGCCTTAGCTAAAAACCCCGATCTTTGTATTATCATACAAGTGGAAATATGTTCGGATTACACAAAGCTTTAGCTCACAAGCTATCCAGCTCTCAATACATTCCCTCTGCTACTCATAGACAGTCAAAAGCTTCTCACAAACCTTCTCCTCTGCCCTCCAAGCCTCCTATTTCCTTGCGTAGTTTCTTCTGGGATCCAATGCTGCCACCTATGTGAATTCACCTCTCACACAACTCACCAAACTTAGAAATAACTGCGCAATCCTGAAGGAGATAATTCCTTCTGCATGGATGAGTTTCCTATATAGGAAAAATACTCCAACTAATAGTAAACTATCCCTTCCTCTGATCTCAACTGGGTCTCTGACTGAACCGACATGCATGAGTTCTTTTTCCTATGGAAAAATTCGTAATTCCCATTATAGGTGAAAATTACATTTTGTATATGCATACGCATTACTTTATTCAGGCAGTGCCTGTCCAAAAAGGAGAAAACTATGCATTCCTCCATGGAGGGAGTGAGTGAAAATGTCAAAAAATAATTAACTATCTGGCCCCTTCGCAGAGGGGGTATGATAAGTTCTGATAACTATTTACAATAAGTCAAAAAGATAATCATCAAAACAAAAGAAAGTTGTCTCTTTCCAGTGCTGCTTCAAAGAGCTTCAGGGTCTACGAATGGCCTGTGATAGTGCTAATAAACAACGCCATCCAATTCCTCGCAAATCAACCAAGTGTCGTCGTCCCTGATCACTGCTTCTTTGGATAAGAAGTCAGTAGCAGTGTTCCACTCGCTGTAAATATGATGACAAATGAAAGAGTCAAAATGTGAGACAAGTATATGAATCTCATCTAGAATATGCTTCAAAGTGAATGCAGTGCATGTATAATTTTTGTTAATCCAGTTTATAACCAGTTTTGAGTCATCATATAGTTGCAGGTTTGAGAATTATTTGAATAAAAGAAAATGGATAAGGTTTTTTGCAGTAACAAGCTCGGCATAATTGTTGGTTCCCCTGCCTAAACCCATTTGAATTTTGTAAGAGTGGGTTTTTGATCTACGCAGAACCGCTCCACCGCCACAACCCACCTTCTGAGCTGAACCTTTGAAGTAGGCCCAAGGAATGGATTTGTTGATGACCTTTGTCTCAATATACCTTTGCTACTTTTTTTGGGACTCTTCAGGGATCATGTGGTATTCTACTATTATTCTGTTATGAATGGAGGGCCAGTGAGGTGGCTTCTGTAGAAATATAATATGGTTCCTTGTTATCCATAACTCCCAGCAGATTATCAAAGGTATATTCCTTTCCTTTCTGGAGGAGTCCTTCCACCAATTATTCCAAGCCTCCTTTATTGTTGTTTCGTGCCATATGTTCCGAATGGAGAGTGTTGCAAGGATACCATTCCATAGTTCTTGTGTAGTAGGACAGCCCATAAAAAGGTGTTCTGTGTCTTCATTGTTGCTCTTACAAATATGGCACCAGAAAGGTCCAGCAAAAGATCGTTTCATGAGGTTTGCCCCTGTCGGGACCTTGTTGTTCAGGATTGACCACAGAAGCAATTTTGTTCTTGGGGCTACTTTGAGTTTCCATATAGGGTTCCACCATGTCTCGGAGTCTGGCTGCTTGAGGGGATCCATAAGGACCAGATATCCAATCTTGGGAGCATAGTGACCATGCTTTGCGAAGGCCCAAATGGTTTCATCCTCCCCTTCAGTTATCCTAATATGGGCCTCCATTAGCATTGAGATAAAATATGTCCATTCTTGTTTCCAATGCAGGGGAAGGTTTAGGGTTGCTCCGGTTTTCTAGGCCAGCTAAGCCACTGAGGAACACTCGTTGTCTACAATGTGACTGAGGTGGGTTATCTCCTGGTCTTCTAAGAAGAGTCTCATGTCCTCCGGGAGTTTGTGTGCATTACCACAGCCCACCCATGGGTCTTCCTTAATGCGCACTAGGGATCCCGATCGTATTCTCCAAGTCAATCCATTTCCTATTAGGTCCATGGCTTTAGTTATTGCTTTCCAGATGATGGATATATTCCCATTAGTTCGATGACCATGGCGAATCCATTACAGAGGATTTGAAGGGGTGATATATTTTGAAGTGACCACTTTCGTCCAAAGACTAACATTATTGAGAAGCTACCATCCCAATTTGGCTGCTAGAGCTTTCGAGAAAGTGTCCAGTCCCTTGATCCCCCAACCCCCCAATGTTTAGGTAGTGCCAGGGTTTCCCATCTTGTCCAAGAAAAAATTCTCCCTATCTGATTCCCCTTCCACAGAAACCGACAACATATTTTCTGCAGCCTATCCAGGATGCCCCTGGGAATCCAAGCTAAGGTCATCCAATAAATAGGTGTTGCTTCTAGAACCGCTTTGATCAATATCAACCTGCCTGCTCTGGAGAGGTACTTGTGATACCAAATATTCAAACGCTTTTCCACCTTTGAGATGAGCCCAATCCAATCTACAATTTTATAGCCAAAAGGTTTCAAACGGTACCCCAGATATCTCAGTCCATCTTCAAAGTGGTAGGTAACAAAGGGGAATCTCCTAAGTACAAACTGTAATTCATTTTGGGTGCATCTGTAAGCAGACAAGGTGGATTTGGATTCATTCAGTACCATTCTCATGGCCTTTTGGAAGGTGGCCATGACTTGGTGGAAAGCAGTGAAGTCTCCCAGACTGCCATTGAGAAAGATGAGGACATCATCCACAAAGAACAAATGAATCAAGAATAATGTATCAATGATTTTGATGCCCTTAAGTCTTCCTTGCCTGTGTTCTTCATGAATAAATCTACTAAGGCACTCCATGATGAGAAGAAACAGTAGAGGGGACAGGGGGCATCCTTGTGTGAGTCCCCTTTTAGCATGAAAGAAAGGGGAGGCCGATCCATTTATTAGAACAATATAGGGAACATCAGTTATGCAGCTTATAATCCACTTAATGAAAGTAAAGGGGAATCCTATTTGAGTTAATAGCATTTGGTGGTAGAGCCAGTTGACTCTATCAGAGGCTTTAGAAAGGTTAATCTTCAGTACCTTTCCTTTTAGTTTCCGGTGTTGGACAGAATGGAGGAGTTCCTAAGCTGTGCCAATTGCCTCATGAATTTGTTTGTTGTGCAGGAAGGAAAATTTCTCTTGGGAGGTATGGAGGGAAAGGATTGGCTTTATGTGATTAGCTATAATATTGTCACTTATTTTGTAAATGCAGTTGCATAGAGATATGGGTCTAAAGCTATCAAAGGAGGAGGGCTTGTCGGATTTAGGGATGAGAGAAATGAAAGTGGATTTTAGGCTTCCTGGAATTCTCCCTCTCCTTTTTCTTTCCTCAATGATATGCAGGAGGTCCAATCCTAACACCTCAAAAAAGGCAATATAGAATTCTACAGTCCAGCCATCTGGCCCCGGGCTCTTTTCTTTCTTTAGCATCTTTAAAGTATCTTCCAGCTCTCTCATAGAAACTTCTCTCACTAGCTTCAACTCCATCTCCTAATCAACAAACCTTGGGAATAGCTGAATGGTCTGCATCACTTCAATAAGGGTAGCATAGGGAGGAATCTTTTAGATGTTTTGGAAATGTGCATACTAGTGTAGCCAACTCTCTAAAGGATTGAACCGATCACCCCTGTGAATCCTTGAGCTCCCAGATAGTGTTGATGGCCTTCCTACCATTAACATGTTTGTGGAAAAATTTGGTATTGTCATCTCCCTCTTTTAGCCAGATAGTCCTACTTCGGAGCCACCAACTTGCTTCTCTATTCCTCAGTATTTGGGTTCTCTTTTGTAGCAAAACAGAGTATATGTCCTTTTGTTCTTGAGACCTCATGACTCCTCCTGGCCCCTCCTCAAACGAAGTAATGGCCTTTTTCGTCTCCTTGAGTGACAATTCTTCCGCCTCCTTTTTCCTCTGAGCCCAAACCTTGGATAAGATTTTCAGATCCTTCATATTGTGGAGGAAGTTCTAAGTTATGTCCCTAGATAAACCTGGGGGGTTTTCCCTTCAAAAATCCGTCACTAGTTTGATGTATTCCAGATCTTGCAGCCAGGTAGAATTGAACTTGAAAGGGGACTTGGGCTTATCTATGACATCCTACAGCTCTAGGTATATGGGACGGTGGTCCAACAGCCCTCTCAAGCTCACCCATTATCTGATGTTGGATCCTTTGTTGACCAGAAGTTCTTTAGTGAGGAAGCGATCAAGCCGTCTGGCTAAGCTTGCTTCCCCAACTCTATTGTTCCTCCAGGTGGGCTGCTTTTTAGCTATGGGGATATCTATGAAGTTATGGGACTCTAGGAGGTTTTCAATGAACCTCGACAAAGCATCCACGTATGCATGATTGCCCCAAGATTCCGAGTAACCCATAGAGAAATTGAGGTCTCCCCCTAAGATAATGTTATCTTGTTGTAGGAGGGGTGAGTTGAACAAAGATCTCCAAAATCCAGCTCTGTCTTGACATGGCCCATACACATTGAGAATCCTGAACTCTGATTCAAGGGTTGGAGAGTAGATATCAACACCCAAAAAACCCCGGCCTCCCCAGACACTCAAAGGTTTAATGGATCTGTTACAAATGCCCAGGGTTAATCCCCCTGATCTGCCTGAGGCATCAAGAGAGTGAAAAGACCAGCCTGGAAGCCAGGATTCAAGAAGAAAAGAGACTAAGATAGTAGAGCCGAGGGTTTCTTGGTGGAAAATAATGTCTACCAATTCAGAGGCAAATAAGTGCTTGAGGGCTAGTTTTGTATCCGGGCTAGTGACTCCTTGACAATTAAATGAGAGTAACTTCATGGAGGGGTGGGCGAGGGGGGGGAAGAGGGGCTTGCTTTGCTCTAAGGGCCCAGTTTAAGGTCGTTTGTTTGCCAGAAGCTATCTCCTCCCCAACTTGATGTTCAGCTTTGGAGAGATGGGAGGAATGACCCCTAGGTTTGGGATGTGGAGGGATGGCGACGACCTCAAAGCCTATGATATCCAAGCCTTGAGAGTGCATTCAGCAGTGGAGGGGGTAACAGGGTACGGGGTTGTCAATGTTGGGATGAGGGAAGAGGGAGCCTGAGAGAGGGAAGTCTGAGGGAAGGAGAAAGCAGGAGGGGGAGGTGCTATGGTGCATTGTTGGACCATAGGGGGTTGATGAAAGAGCCAAGGGGGAGGGGAGAGGGGGAAGATTAAGGGAGTACCCAAGAAATCCACAGAACAATCCTGCCTAGACAGAGAAGGCATAACAGGAGAAACAATAGTAGAATAAGTAGAGGAGAAAGGAGAAGATGACATACCCATGGTGTGAGCATCCCCTATAGCCGCCCCTGCTCTAGTCAGAGGTGGGGAGGGTGGCCGGAGAGGAGCTTTCCCATGCTTCTTCCTTTGATCTTTCTCATGTATCTTATCTGCTTCAGCTGTATCTTCCCTTTCTATTACATATTGAGGTTCCTCCTGTGGGGAATGGGCTTCTTGAACATTTTCCATCGATTGTTGTCCTCGCTTGTTGACTAGAGGGAAATCTTTGTACACGTGCCCCACTTTGTGAAATTTGTGGCATCTATATGGAATTCCCTCGTAATCCAGAAGCTGCTTCTGGGTGAAAGACCTCCACTGAATAGTAATGAATTCCTACAGCCCTCCCCTTCTGTCCATATGAACCAGAATCTTGGCAAAGGCGATCTTGCCAGTAGATAAATATGATTTATTAGATTCCATGTATGAGCTGATGGAATTCCCAATTCATCTGAAGATTTTCTCTGACTAGAAATGTAACCGGAGTCTTGGTAATCTTACCTAGATCAGCCCAACTCTAAGCTACTCTGTGTCCGGGTCGAAAAGAGGGGACCAATGTTTCAGAAGGATAGGGGCATGCTCGAAGTGCCAATAATATGAGAGGACCCAATTCGTGAGATCAGGCCTAGAGAACCGGAGACCAAATCACCCCTTCACAAATGTCTGCACAGTGGGCAAGTCAGCTAGATGGCTTCCCCAGACCTCAGAAACCCAGGTTTTCAAACGGGCCGCTGTATAGCTTCGGCCCCTTAGTCTGCCTACTAAAACCCTATTAACAAAATCCATAGTCTCACCAAGCTGAATGTCTTCCTCAAGTTTGAGGAAAGTATCCACCTCCTTGGTCTAGAAGCACTTCGTCTTCCTGCCTATCCTAGCTTCGGCTATAGGGCTTTCTCGACTGATTGGGATGTGTTCCGGGGTAGGAGGGTTCACTAGGGGAGGAGGTGAGTCAGCAGGAAGGCTTTCTCCAAAAGGGGGGATGCTGGTAAAACTGCCTGAGGGGAGGGAGGTTGTGCATGGTGGGATCAGTGGGATCAAAGAGGAAGAAGGAGTGAGGGGAGTGGAGGGGTTAGTGGAACGAGGGGGTTGTGGGAAGTGACCAGGGGAAGGGGATGGAGGGTTAGGGTTAAGGCAACCCATAGCAAACCCTAGGGAAGACAGGGACAACGGGGGAGTAGAGAGGGATGGCTAAGTTGGGGGGTTGTCTGACAAAACTATCTGGTGGTCCAGTGGTCTAGAGAGCGAGGGGAGGCTAGAGATAGCCTTATGTAGATCATTGCTAAACGAAATAGACCCCAACTTAGCAGGTCTTGAGGTCACCTAGACTCCGCTAACTCATCTTCCAAGTAATCCACCATCTCTAGATACATTGTTGTCAGGGTATATTATACGCCAGCTGCCTTTGGTAACCGCTAGAGGGAGGAGCAGCAAGTCAATAGAATCTGGAAATGAAGGCCAAAGGTCAAACAACAGAGTCGTGGAGTGAGAACGGGCAACCGGGTAAAAAAACTAAGTAAAAAAACTGAGTAAAAAACCAAAGTTACAAGATGTGGGCTTAATGTAATAGTTGCATGTGACGATGAGGATGTGTACACTACTGGTACAAACAGCTACTTTGATCTGCTGCATCCACGCACCAGCTACCCATTCTCACTTGTTATCTTTTCTGACACCTCCATCCTCTCACCTGCTCCAGAACTCTCATCCCTCCTCCATCTCTCCTTCCTCCACCTCTTGTCATGCAAACTGCGTGGGTTTTAAACAACTCAGAACCGACTCAATTCTCTCTGGGACCATTCAACAAAGGAGGGAGTAAATCATTACTGGTTTTGTATTTTGTGGAGATCTAGATGCTAGATAATTCTAAATCTAGATCATTTTACGTCATGATAAATGGTGAAAAAGGGTCTGACACCATTACTCTCCCACGAAATTTTTTGGCTCTGGAGCTCAAAATCCTAACTAATCAAACAGATGACTTCCAATTCGCCTTCGTGACATGCATGAGTTATTTATGAGAGAATATTCAGTTATCTGAAGTGCAGTAGTTACATGCATGCATGCATTAACTAACTGAACTCACAATTAGTTCAACAAACTATTTGAACTAATCTAGCTAGACTTAACTCAGTTAACTGAGCTAACTAATTACAACTCAAAGTACAACTCATCCTGATCTCCTTTAATCAAGGGATAACTTCCTCAATCAATGGTGAAACTGTTGCATGTCTTCACATAAACTTCATGCTTGATTTCCTACAACTAATTAACTCAAGATGAACTAATTAATTATTTTACAAACAACTGCTAAGATCAAATTCGAATTTTACTTCTCAATTTTAGTTCAGGGACTAACTAAAATTGGAATCTATCCAGAAATGCTATTTATAGCAATGCTATTTTTAGCACTTCCATTTTTCATTCCTTGTTGCTATGTCCAACACTGGTACCTGAAATGCTATTTATAGCAATGCTATTTTTAACATTTCTATTTTTAGCATTTCTTGTTGCTATTTCCAACAAAAGGAAGTCACCATCTTGTGGGGTGTGGGAAGTCACTAAATGAGGATGGGTTTAGTTGTGGGCCATGAGAAACAACCAAACAAACTAATTCTAAATTCATTGGATTAGGAGCTACAGAGTAAAGAAAACGTAGACCGTAGAGCTTGCTAAGAAATCCTAGCCATCGATATTTTAAGGACTAGGTAATTTTTATTTAAAACCCTAGCAAGATAATTTTTTTCATGAAGGAAAGAAATCTCCTAAAAGAAAAAAAATTGTGGAATATCTATCTGTCTATCTATCTATTTATCGATATATAATAGGATATAATATTATAATATATATATATAATATATATATATATAATATATAATATAATATAATATATTATATATAAAAGAGATCAATGTTTAAAAAGAACTAGGGTTTTTGGTAAAATAAGAAGAAGAGTTTATCAAATGAGTAATGAAATTTTTTAAACGTGAAAGTGGGAATTTTTTATATTAAGCTATAGTTAAAGGATCCTTTATTGAAATTTTGAAAGAACCTAGTTAAACCCTAGTTGAAGGATTCTTTTTTGAAACTTTTAAAGGACCTATTCAATTAAAAAAAATTAAAGGATCATGTGTTGAAGAAAAATGGAGAAAATGACTAATGTTATGTTTGAAGTGGAGAAATTCACTGATAAAAATAGTTTTCCAATGTGGAAACTAAAGGCATGGGATTTGATAGTCCAACAAGAGTTGCAGAAAGAATTATATGGGGCAAGGAAGAGACCTATTGGAAGGAAAATTTTGGAATGGGAGTACTTGGGTGCCTGGGCTCTCAATACCATCAAGTTGTGCTTGGTGGATGACATTTTTTTCAACATTCTTGAAGAGAGCTTAGCAGCAGATCCATGGAGAAAATTTGACAATTTATACTTGAGAAAGTCTCTAACCAATGAGATTTACTTGAAGAGGTAGTTGTATAGCCTATGCATGAAGGAGGGAACTAATATTGCAAACCACCTAAATGTATTTAAAACCCTTATTTTTTGTTTTCCTAGCCTGTAGGTAAAATTTGAAAAAGAAGATAAATGCATCATGTTATGCTTCTTGCGTGAGTTTTGAGACCATTTTGTCACTTCTATCAATTTGAGCACAACTAATTCTCTAGATTTTGATTCAATTGTGGGAGCTTTGTTATCTAAATAAATGCAGAGGAAGCTTGGCTTTGGAATTTCCATGCTAGAAGTTATGGTATCCATAAGTCAGTCTAGGGAGAAAGGAGAGAAATCAAGAAGATATTCTAGATGAAACTCAAGAGGAAAGAAGTGTAAGGAAAAATGCTAGTTTTGCAAAAAAAAAAAGGGGGCATCTTAAGAAGGACTACTAGAAAAGGCAAGAGTCCAATGAAAGCTCAAAGAAGGAATAAAATCAAGTCAAGTCGGGTATGATAGATGAGTTTTTTCCGTTGAATGTAGTATGATATGTAGAAATTAATGTGTAGATTCAATATTGCTCATGAAATTTGCTAAATCAGAAGACAAGGAGCTACTCTACTGATATGTGGAAGTTAATTCACCATCTAGAATAATAATCATTGACATCCAAAAGGAAAAATCACACGTGCACAAATATTTATCTAAGGGAAAGTATTTTCTCAAAACCCCTTACTATATATATATATATTGCATTAATCAGAGAATAGAGAAGAAATAGACTACTTTCTCAATCCTGAACACACCCTACAAATGCATAGTCTATCCCTCTACCTGACTGATTGAACCTCGCCAACACTTAGCCAATTTCAATTCTTCCCAAGTTCCTATTTCCTTGCGTTGCTCCCTTGGGAAATTGGTCATTTTTTTAGGAATTTCAGACCAAGGAATTATGCAATAGCCTCAAGTCAATCTATGACTGCATGCACCACTTGTACAGTGCCTTGGAGTTAGTTAGTTGTTTGATCACTGAGTCTAGTTGAAGTTCCACTTCCACAACTTGACCTGCACTAGTACTTCTGATAGTTAGAACTAGTTAAACCGACAATAACTCAAATTAGTTGAAATATATTTCTACAAATTAGCAATCAGTCATGTAGAACTAAAATCACACTTCCCTAAATCGAATTTATTGAGTTAAATGAGTGACAAGTGCAATGTCAACTCAGTTAACTACCTCCAAGTATTTGGTTGAAATAGAAATTCAAATTTTAATCTAGTTTGACTAAGGGAAATTCAAAAATAGCTTTTCGTACTTCATTTTCAACACTCCCTGTCAAAAAGAAAGGAATTATCAAAGACCCCTATCCTACACTTGTGGAACTTGAATTTACCTCTTGACAAAGCCCTTGTCAAAATATTAGCATCTTCTTCCTCTATCGGAATGTACTACAACAACATAATTTGTCTCTACACAAAATCCCATAGATGGTGGTACCAAATATCAATATGCTTGTGTTGATCATGAGAAATAGGATTATCAGAGAGTTTGATACAACTCTGATTATCAGAGTAAATCATAGTAGGATCCATCATTTGACCAAACAGGCCAACAAGTATCTTCCTCATCTAGATCCCCTGACATGCTTCTTGACTTTCGGCCATGTATTCTACTTGTATTGAGTTAAGTGCCACTAATATCTACTTCCTGCTGTACTATGAAACAGTTGCAGACCCAACACTAAAAATTCCGTCTGATGTGCTCTTCCAGTCCGATGGACTTCTCGGCTAATCAACATCCATGATGCCACACAAATTCACTCCTCGGCTAATCAACATCCATGATGCCACACAAATTCACTCCCTCTATTAGCCTATACCAAACTCCAATCTCGGTAGTGCCTCTTAGGTACTGTAGAACATGCTTAGATGCCCTCCAAAATATTTTGGTTGACCTAACCATGTCTTTACTAAGATGGTTGACTACATAACATGTTTTGTTATGTGTTCACAATATACATGAGTGAACCCACCAATTGTCGGTAAATAGTCACATCCACTTCCTCACTTGGGGTGGCATTCTCTTTCCTCTAGTTCGTCGCTAGAGGCATCTCCATGGGTTTTCTTATGTCCATGAGAAACCTATGAAGTATCTCATTGGAATAATTTCACTGAGGGACAAACAGTTCCCCAACATCTTGCCATACTTCCAATCCAAGGAAGTAGTGCACGAGGCCCATGTCCTTCATCTTGAACCCTCTTGCAAGGTCCTCCTTACAAGATTTCATCAGCTGCTTATCACCAGTAAGGATGAAGTCATCAACATATAAAACAATAATCAATAATTTATCTTCTATGAAAATATGATAGGTTTTTTCATCTGATTCACTTTTGGTGAATCCCAAACTGGTGAGATAACTATCGATCCTGGTGTACCAAACACATGGTGCTTTCTTGAGACCATAAAACGCTCACTTTAGTTTGCTCACAAGGGACTCTTGGTCATAAGTCTTGAATTCTTCTGGTTTCTCGATATACACCTCCTCCTTAATAACTCCATTGAGGAATGTTGTTTTCACATCCATCTAGTGGATCTTCCACCCCATCTATGTGACCAAAACAAGGATTGACCTGATGGATGAGTACCTTGATACATGAAGAAAGGTATCCTTATAGTCAAACGCCTCCAACTGAGAGTACCCCTTGGCCATAAATCTGGCCTTGTACTTTTCTACGCTTCCATTTGTTGCTTGCTTCACCTTGAAGACCCATGTCAAACCCATAATTGATTTGGCTTCTGGCATTGGGACCACTTCCAAAACAATGTTCTTCACAATGGGTTCATACTCCTCCATCATTGCATTATTGCATACTAGTTTCTCTACTACTTCGTCGAAAGGGGATGGCTCAATCTCTATTAGCTCAGTCATAAGATCCATGTAGCTAGTGTACCGATCTCGTGAACTTCTATTCCTACGTTAATTTTAAGGAGCACCCACTTTCTCCCTCGAATCCTACACAAGTCTCTCAACTTCTCTGGTTCTCTTCTTCCCTTCTTTGGATGATTCTGCTTGAGTGGATGTCTCCACTCTTTTCTTCTCAACTTTTGGTTGCTCCACAACATCCTGAGGCTCTTCCTTTGGAGATAAAAGCTCCTGCATTGGTGGTATTTGAATCTTCTCTCAAGAGAGCACCACATGGCTTTGTCTTCATCAAATTTGACATCCTATTGCATGATTGTCATTCTAAGGGATGATAATACACACGGTAGTTGTGGGGAGTTGTTTTGTATCACATAAATACTCAAAACTCTACTATCAGCTTCAACTTCTTCCTTGAATCTTTGGAGACATGGAAATAGACACGGGCTCCAAGGATCCTAAAGGGTGACACATTCGACTTCCTCCCTGAGAAAGCCTCCTTTGGTGTGATCATGCCAAGAATTTGATGAGGAATCTTGTTCTGCAAATAGTTCATTGTGTTGCATGCTTTGGCCCACAGGTGAAAATGTATGCTTTAGTCATGCAACATTTCCTATACTACTCCCAAAATTCTTTTGTTCTTCCTTTCAGCCACTCCATTTTGTTATGGGTTGTGGGGTGTTGTCAACTCTCGTCGAGTGCCTTCTTTTCACAATTTGTCTTAAACTCATTCGACACATACTCACCTCCATTATCACTCCTAAGAGCCTTCACCTTCTTGCCCATTTCTTTCTCCACCAGTGCCTTGAACTATAAGAACTTGGAGAATGTATCATCCTTCTTCCACATGAAGAAGATCCAATGCTTCCATGAATATTCATCAATAACGATAAATAAATACTTGTTCCTGGTAGTGGAGGTTGTCGAGAAAGGTTCACAAACATCAGATTAGATCCTTTCAAGTACTGTATGTGCTCTAATTTCCTGATCATGGAAAATGGCTTTTGTATAGTTCCCCAAGGTACACCCTTTTCATGTGTCCTATTTCTCTGGTGCTCCTCTAGGGAGGTTTGTGGTAATATGTTGCATGATCTTCAAAGCACAAATGGCCAAGTCTTCTATGTCAAATTTCATGGACATCATAGCTCTGCACCATCTCTACTTTTGTCCTCAATGCAACACAATCTTCCACATCTAGCTTATAGAGGTTGTTCACCCAAATCTTGCTCTGCTTCACCTATGCCATGGCTGTGTGTCTCAAGAATGCCTTTCCTTTGTTGAATAGTACATAGTAGCCATGATCTTCCAAAACTACAATGGATACAAGATTCTTCTTTAGACATGATACAAACATCACATCCTTGAGCTTGAGAAGGGAAATTGGCTCCCTCTGAAAGGTGACAGTACCAATCCTGGTCGCATTGTACCTTCCATCATCTCCCATATCGATGTTCATTTGGAGATCCTTCTCCACCAAATCATTGAAAAATATTTGTTCCCTGTCTTATGGAACAAGGCAAACTGTAGAGGTACCGCAGGCTTCCCATCACCATGATGCCCATGCATGCAATGAGATTAAAATCAATATTGAACTTGGAAGCCAAGGCTTCACCCACTTCTCCTCCTGAAGTCTTATTGCTTTCCTTCTTGTGTGGACACTTCATTGCATGGGTCCTGAATTCATGATAGTGAAAGCACTTGATTCTAGATAAGTATTTCTTATTGCCCCCTTGACCAAATTTTTCTTTGGATTGGGATTTATTTTCTTTCCCTTTCTTTTCCTTTCTAGCTAAGGCACAAATCTCCTCATCCTCGCCCTTGGATGAATTCTCATCTCTAGTATTCTTCCTTATCTCCTCCTGTACCAGGTAGGATCATAAGTGCTCCCAACTTGGTAGTTATCCCTACCATTTACCGAATCTTGATAGCTATGCCAACTCTTGGGAAGGCCCAAAAGGGCTGGACCTACCATGTCTTCTTCAGGGACATGAACATCGACCCCACCAAGTTCATCATGACACTATGTAAACCTGCTTAAGTACTACGAAATTGTGTCATTCTTCTACATCTTGATACTTCGAAGCTTGTCATTGAGAGACAACTTCCTGTGGTCACTATTGTTCTTGAACAACTCTATCAATATTTTCCACATCGTGAATGAAGTCTCCTTTCCATAGAGATTCAAGACAATATGGTCTTGTACTCCCTCGAATATGATTCTCCTCACTTTGGTCACACCTTTATTCCATTGGGCATGATTTTGGGCATCATAAGCTAGGGGCTTTGTACATCTATCTTGATGTATTCTAGTAGCCCATTATCATCCAATACTTCCTCTATATGGTCCTTCCATGCAAGAAAGTTTGAGGTGCCTTACAAGGAATACTTGAGCCTGAGTCCATTGAAATCCATCTTCTCAATCCGGAAGAAAACTTGCAACACTGATTTTCAAATTCAAACCTCCTACAATGCTAACTTCGAAATCTCTATTCTACAGTGAATCCAACTCTAAGGCCATGTAGAAATTAATGTGTAGATTCAATAATCCTCATGGAATTTGCTAAATCACAAGACATGAAGCTGCTCTATTGATCTATGGAAGTTAATTCACCATCTAGAACTAGAATCATAGGCATGCAAAAGAAAATATCACACATGCATAGAGATTCATCTAGGAGAAAGAAACTCCACAAAACCCCTTCATATATATATTGCATTAATGAGAGAATAGAGAATAAATACAATGCTTGCTCAAACCTAAGCACACCTTGCAAGTGTATAGTCTATCCATCTTCCTGATTGACTAAACCTGACCAACGCTTAGTCAATTTCAAGCCTTCCCAAGCTCCTATTTCCTTTCATTGTTCCTTTGGGAAATTTCCCCTATTTTTTATGAATTTCACACCAAACAATTGCGCAATATCCTTAGGTATATCTCTGCCTGCATGCACAACCTGTACACATGGGAATATGCTACAAATGATAGTACACTACCTTGGAATCTACATCTCAATTTGGTAACTCGAATTCTCAGCATGAAACAATTATTTTGAGATGATTGATTAGTTAACTAGTTGATGGTTGATTGTGGTTGAAGTTCCACTTCCACAACTTGACCTCCACTAGTTCTTCTGACAGTCAGAACTAGTTAAACCGACAATAAATAAAACTAAATGAAATAAATTGCTACAAATTAGCAATCAGTCATGTAGAAATGAACTTAAGATTCCCAAACTCGAATTTATTGAGTTAACTGAGTGACAAGTGCCATGTCATCTCAATTAACTACTTCCAAGTATTCTGCTGAAATAGAAATTCAAAGTTTAATCTAGTTTGACCAAGGCAAAATCAAAACTAGATTTTCTTGCTGCATTTTCAACATGTCATATGAAGTTTTATCTATATACATTGTTTCTCATCATTTTGAAGATTGGTTGTTTGATTCTGGTGCTTCTCATTACATGATTCCATAAAGAAACTGGTTCACTTCATATTATTTTGTTAATGGTAGTTCTATGCTTATGGATAATAATGTCTCTTGTCAGACTGTTGGGGTGATAAATTTCAAAATAAAAATGTATGATGGTACAATAAGAACATTAATAAATGTTAGTCATGTATCTAAGTTGGAGAATATATATATATATATATATATATATATATATATATATATATATCTATATATTCTATATATATATATATATATCTATTATATATATTATACTATATATATATATATATATATATATTTATATATATATATATATAGATATATTTTAGGAGTATTGGACTCACAAGGTTACAAATTCACATGTCAAGGTGGAGCGCTTAAGGTTCCAAAGGGTGTTTTGGTTGTTATGAAGGAAAATAAGATTGTAAACCTTCAGAGACTTAAAGGAAGTACTCATGTCAATAAGGCACCAACTGTATCTAAGGAGGCAAGAGAATTTACTCATTTATGGAATCAACAATTGGGTCACATGAGTGAGAAGGGTCTTCAAATACTGATGAATAAAAAATTACTTCCTAATTTGAAATCTTTGAATTTTTATTTTTGCAAGCAATGCGTATATGGAAAAAAATGTAGACAAAAATTTAGAACTAGTAGTCATAATAGTAAAGGACTTTTGTATTATATTTATTCTACTCTAGAGACCATCTCCTACAATGACTTATGGAGGTGCATCCTATTTTGTAACATTTATTGATGAATGCTTTTTGAAAATTTGGATTTATAAGAAATATTGATGTATTTAATGCTTTTAAATAATTTAAATATATGTTAGAAAAGAAAAAGGACAAAAGAATTAAATATTTAAGAACTAATGATGGTAGTTAATTTTCTTCCTTATAATTTGAAAAATATTGTAGGGATGCTCAGGGATTTTTAGACACAAAACCATTATTTATGGTCCTTAGAAAAATGGCATTATTAAATGTATGAACATAAATCTCATGGAAAAAGGCAAGAGCATGATCATCAATGTTAATCGACAATTTTTTTTAGGAAAAATTAGTATCCCCGCTTAAAAATTACTTGCATACGAATTCTAAAAATATAAAATAAACAATGGTGAGAGCATAAAACATAAAACAAATATAGACAAAGATCTTGCCCTGGATCCCAAAACTGGGACTACCAGATTGATTTTTTCACTATATTCCTTTCAATGTTACAATACATATATATACATGTTGAAGCATCTGTAGAACCCAATCCATTAACCCTGAATTAGAACATAATCATAGTTCCCTTGACTAGATCTACAAAAATACCATGGATAGAAAATAATCATGCCCAAAACCATGTGTGAAAACCATGCACAGAGCCATAGGTAGGTTCGCCCACCTAATATAAGGTTCGATCAAAATTTCCTCAGGGTGCTTGCTATAGCACCATTTACCACCCTTGGTAGATTTGATTCTCTATGTTATGGCCTAGGGAAACCCTTCCCTTCCAGACTTGGTCCAAATTTAAAAAAACAATATTTTAAATCCCATATGTTGTTTTTCCCTGTATAAAAAGCGTGTACACATGGGTTAGTCTATACGCAATTGTTATAGACATTTTTGGGCACTTCAACCTCAATCACAAATGTCCATAAACTGAGGGCTCTTAAGTCCCTAAAAGTGTTGGTTCACTACCTAAAGGAACAAGGTCAACTTATTACATCATCTCCCAGAAGTTCTCCACTGAAATCTGCTCATAAATAGTCAAAACTGGACCATACTGAAAGCTCAATGCAGAGGGTGTGATGCATATCACCTTCCCAATGTACAGGGTGTGATGCATACTGAATTTCTCCTTTGTAGGGTGCGATGGTCGTGAATGGACAAATGGTAGGGACAAAAATGCGAGGTGGAAGATCATGGAATCTTCCAGAAGATTCCCCTCTGACACTTGCCACTCCATTTTCGACCAGGGATGAGTAAGAGATCATCATTATCCAAGTGGAAGCAG
>APFE031600604.1:79549-106321 GCA_000404065.3 Pinus taeda | reverse complement strand
TATAAATTTGAATAATTTTACAAATATATCATTGAAAAATTTATAGTTTGCATATTAGGGATTAGTGAGATTCACCAATGTTTCTAAACTTCAAGAAAATTTTCCATCCTTAAAAATTTCCTTGTCGTTTTGGCTCTATGTACATGTATCATGTCAGGCTGATGATGAATTTCATAGATGGTTACACTCTTAATTTGCCTCATTTTCTGCTAGCAAGTTTGAAAAAGATGAGTGTTACGGTTTAGAAGCATGTAGGTAATATTGAACCTCATCTTTACCATCATGGGCTCATAAAAATTCTTATCGAGGATCAGTTGAAGAAAACTAAGGATACATGGGAACGATTTTTAACAAGAAACTACTTCCAAGAGCCGTCTGAGGCCTCTGGAAGTAGTCCACCAAAAATCCCAAGGAAAAGTAGGAGGAAGGAGAAAAATGTTGCAGCCCAAGACTCCCCTACAAAAGAAATTGAAGAAACTGTCCAAAAAGAGGAAGAAGACCAAGTTAAGAATAAGAAACAAAAGAAAGAAAAAGGCAAAATTACCATTCAAGAGGTCTATCCATCCCCTGAGCGATCCTTAGAAGAAGATTAACAGCCTCTGTCAGAAAGGCTAATAGATCTTAAAGCTACTGCCATGACCAAGAAAAAACAAAAAGAAAAACAGAGTGCACAAAAGAAGAGTATGAGTTCATCCTTGAGAAGGAGCTCTAGGCTAAAAGGGAAGTGGAAGAAAACCAAGGGAGATCAGTCCCACTTTATTGATTTAAGTGAAGAGGCACTTGAGAAATCTCCAGATCAGCTAAGCCTTGAATCAAGTCCTCCACGTGAGGAAAGCCCTTTTCGGCCAGAAAGAGAGAGTAGTCCTCCTCCACCAGATTTTGAGTTTAGACAGAGAAAGTCACCTGAGGTAGATCCTAGTCAGCAAGAAGTATATAATTACCTGGAATCCTTAGAACAATCAGCTGCAGGACCAAGTACCTCTCTGCCACTTGATGCATAGGTTCAGTCTTTGAAACAGGAAGTATTTGAGCTAGAAGTCCTAAATAGACATATCATACAAGAAAATGAAGCACTTAAAGAGCAGGGTAAGGTAGACAAGATGGTCCATGATAATACCATGCTTCATTTAGGACTGTGGCAGAAGAAAAACAGAAGACTGAAGAAGAGATGCAAAAATTTAAGCAGAGCATTGATTAACCTCAAGTTCAAATGTCTAGTTAGAAATCCAAGGATGATGATGATGATGGCATCAAAGGAGAAGAAAAGAGGACTAGATGTCCTTGCAGAAGCCTCAGAGCATGTGGATTAAGGGGAAATAACTCAATTTTGGTTGCATGAGGATATGCAACACCTTCCTAGTGGGGGTATGTTGAGCCTCAAACCTGCACCTTCCTATACACCCTCTTAGCCTTCTTTCTCCACTCACTTCATTTACCCAGTTGTTAAATCATTGCATTATAGTCTAAAAAGGACTGTTTATATGGTTTTCTGACTATACTTATGACTGTTGTTTGGTTTAGTTTTTTTGTTCATGCAGCTGCGGAAACTTGTCAGTTTCCACAGCCAGCACAGGATTCCGCAGCTATTTTGTTAAAAGTAGTGCTCCAGGTGTCCTATGAAGAAACGAGCTACATGGGCAAGCTCCAGGTGGCGGATACATGGAACATGTCCCTTCAAATCGGTCAAATAATCCATGAGAGGCCGCAATCAACCAAAGTCAAAGACAAGGCCAACCAAAGAGTTCAGCAGTGGCACATCACTGTTTTGGGCACGTGAATGATACTTGGCATAGTCCTTAGCTCACGAAGGCACCAACACACCTGGAGATTGTTCCTGAGACCTGAATCTAACAGCCAACCACTCCGAAGATTTAAGAAACATGATGATGGTTACACTAGATCTCGGCTGAAAGGATCTACGTGTCTTTAGCAACGTAGTTAATAGCGTAGAAGTTGTTAGTTAGCTTTAGTATTTTGGCATTATAAATAACGCGTCGTTGAACGCTGTGAAAGGGCTTTTTGGAGATGTATGAATTCTAAACTGTTTATGTGATTCTGAACTGCTGGTTATCTTATCACCCCACTGTTTTATATGTTGCTGTTTTAATACATGAGAAGACTTTTCTGAGTTCAGCCGTGTGATTAATGGTTGATTGGCTAAAGTGGCAGAGGGCCCCTGCACACTGAAGCCTTGTAAAGTGTTCATTTTTTTTTATTATGTTTTTGTTTTTATCATTAGCTTGTACATAATATATTGTTTGATGTTTCTGTTGTTCATATTTTCACCTTTGTTTCCTTAGAGCTGTTAACTGATCAGTGCTTTTCTGCAGGTTTTCTTAGGCAGCCAGGGCAATTTTTCATCTTTTTGATAACTTTTGGCATATGAGATCATCTTGTCCTTCCTGCTAACTTTTATTTTCTGAAGTTTAAATTCAGCATTGTCATTTTTAAGTTGTGAATTGCTTATTTCTTTTTCTACTATTTAGATATCATACTGCTTACCAATTTATAGTTTCTTTCTATGGTCAAGTGACTCTATCAGCAAGAAATCATAATATTACTAACTGTAGTGTGATTTAGTTGTCATATTGCTTACTCATGGTTGCTTTCCACAAGGTAGATTGAGCTGAATGGTAAAGGACTAGAAGAGTTCAAGTAGTGTGATTAGTTTCTTTTATGCAATTTACTTTCTTTCCATTTAGATATCATGTTGCTTGACTTGTTCATGATTACTTCCCGCAAGGTAGATTGAGCCGAAGGGTAAAGGATTTGAAAAGTTAACGTAGTGTGAATTAGTTTCTTTGCTTTAAGTTTGAGTTGTTTTTAGTCTTTACTTTCTTTTCATTTCAGCAGCAAGGATACTGGGCCATTGTCATTAGTTCACTATTTGATGCATTTATTTTCTCTTAAGAATTGATTTCATTTTATTTATTGTAAAGCTTTCTTTTGAGCACTTTCAAGTTTAGAAACCATCACTATCTACACTCCATACTTCACTTTCATTCTCACCATCACACATTAAGGAAAAATAAATCCAAAAACAAACTAAAAAGCTTAAAACGACAAAAGCCTAAGGAAATGGTTATCTAGTACATATAGTACACTTCACTTCGTCAGTTTACGAACCCCGGGTTGACATTTTAAATAGCAATTTAGATCACACTAAATTGACCAAACAGTGTGTTGTTCCAATTCTCTATCCTGGGAATGGTGTGCATTTGGGCGGGCTGCATGTCATATGTCTATACCCATCGGGAAAGGTGGGCGCGTAAGTTTTCTTTCCCCTTGTAACTGGCTCTCATTCGTAGTTGGGGTTTTCCAAATCGTAGGCGCATCATTCTTTTGCAGTCATGCCAATCTTTGAATCTCTGCCAGTGCGTACCCCACCATTTTGCAGGCGTAGCATGCAGTGCCCATTTCAGAGCGTCAAAACGCTATTGTTCTGGTACTTTGCTCTCAAATTTGTTCAGAAAGTCATCCACCACAGTCAAGCTATCATACGTAGGCAGATCACTTATCTCCATTGTCACATAGCATAGTGATCTTATCATTATATTGTAATTAAGTGTTGTTAGTTCGTGCAACCGATTCTGCCATTGTTCTATTTCTTCGTTCGAATCCAAAGTGTAAGAGCTTTCGCGTTCCCACGAAATCCTTCCATCTACAGTCAGATTCACCCAATCCTATTCTCGTGCGGTTATCTTGTAGATGCAATCGAGATCATCATCACTATCATCGTCGCACACCGGTTTAATGTATCGCGCTCCTTAGGCTGGATCTAGCGGTACTACTACGTGTAGTGATTTTTTCTCAAAAATCGTTTTGCGCTTTTTTAGATTTATGACTCTGTTCATATCAGTGGCCCAGTCTATGCCCAATAGTGCAGGATAGGGATTGCTATCGTCGACAATCTCTATCACTTCGAAATCCGGCAACGTGCTTGCACATTCAATATCCACTATTACCCCTTGCAATCTCCCCATGGGTAGGATCTTTTGCTGGTTTTCCATTCACAATTGGATAGGAGACCATTGTAGTGTGGGTCTGCCCATGCGTTCCCATGTTTGTTTGGGTAGTACATTCATGTCCGATCCGAAATCCAGAATTACCTGATCCATTTTATATTCTCTGATTTGCACAGTCAATCTCATTTCCCTTCCTGTGTGCAATGCGTGCTTTCCAAGTTTCCGGACCACGCGTAGTTCCCCTGACCCCACGCACCTAGTGATAAGTTCCTATAGTCCTTTTACAGCCTTGTTGTCACACAATGATTTCATGCATGTCTCTAGAAAGGAAGTGAGCATTGAAGGATGTATCCTTGGTTCTAGTTGAGCCTTACTACTTGAAGTGGAGGCCTCTGTGAAGCTCTTTTTAGCTTCCATGAATGTCTCCTTCGCTCATTCCAAATCAAATCCAGGTTCCTTTGTAGGAGCCTTGCGAACCCACGAACTTTATTCTGATTGCTTACCTTTATCATTGCCAGTGGTGATACCGCTTCTAAGAACTATGTTTACATTCGGGTCTTCTTCACACGGCTTCGACCTCATCATTTGCAAATTCTGAGTCGGGGGAGGCTGGAGTATCCCTTTTTCACGTAGCCTCGCTATCAAAGTAGGGCAATCTTCTGCCTCATGATCAAACTGCATATAGTCCAAACATGATGTTCTTGTCAGATTCATACAATCGTAGGAATAGTGTCTTGGTCCTCTGCAATTGTAACAAATTAGTTGTTCGCGACCCCTTCTTGCTCCCATTCCACCTCGACCTCGTTCGCGTCCCTGAAATCCAGCGCCCGCCACTCCCGCATTTGGGTCGAGTGCTCGTGTTTCAGTCTGTACCTTGTAGGTAGGAGTCTGATCCATCATTAGTCTGTAGCTTCTGCAGGTGCGTTCATCATGGGCTTCTGACGTGCAGAAATTACAAAACAATTGTTGGGACGTCTGCATATACTTCTGCAATAGATGACAATTATCTATAGTGTGTTTTCCTCCTATCTGAAAAATCGTGCACCATAGTAAAGGTGCCGCGCTCGGTCCTGCTTGTGCCTCAGGTCTTAACGGCATCAGCCCTCCTCTCGCCAAGTAATTCACGAAAACTGGACAGTGGTCATTGTCATGCCCCTGGCCTTTGCATTTTATACACCATACCTCCTTGTGCGCTTCTAGCCGAGGTGTCCTGTCCTGTTTCAAACTCTGAATTTCCAGATATAAATTTTGCATTTGTACGTGGATTTGTTGGACTCCCAGACCAGATTCTTGTATAGGGGTCTCATGCAATCTCATTTCCATCTCCAAAGCTTCAGCCTAGGTGGAAAGATTTTGTTGTGACAACGTCGTCCTTAAATGCGGCATTAATGACGCTACAAACCATGCGCGGTGTTGGCCATCTGTCAAAGTCATGTTGGCTTTGCAGATCATACTCTTCAGTCTCTGGTCCAGATCCCAGGGGGTCTCACATGGGAGCATTATGATCTCCTTAAACCTGATAATTGATTGTGTCTCCGAATTTGGCCTGCTAAATTCCTTGTTCAGCGTAGCGTAGATTTCTGTGATTCCTGTGTCTGGATGATCATTAGAATGATTAATGTACCATGTTAATGCGCGATCCTACAATGCGCTTACCAATGTAGCCTTATTTGTATTGTCATCCACGACACCTTGTGCTTCCCATACCACCCTTACTATGAACCGGAATTGTTTTGGATCTTCATTCCCTACTCCTCTGAATCCCGACAGTTTGATCGCACTCGCCATATTGAACTGTGGAGGTGGGGTCAGTGGAGATGGAGGTGAAGATGGTGAGATGGGTGGTGGTGTGGGTGTAGGTGGTAAGCGCAGAATTCATTGTCTTATCAGACTGACCGCGCTTCTCGGCAAAACTTTCGCGAGCTCTTCCCTGCTTTCTCGTGAGGGTGAAATTAAAGGACTAGTTTCTAATTCTTCAGTACTTCCGTTTCTGTAGATCTTCCCACTTCGCGTAGTTCCAAACATTAATTTATTTGCATAAACCACTTTTCACACAATAACATCTTAATCCAAGTGTTCAAAGATTTGATATACTTACCTTGTTGTCCTTTGAGGAAGTGTCGTTCCACTTCACTGTCTCAGACTATCGTATCTACCACGAACTCAGTGATAAATCCTCCTATAATTTGATCGAGTCAATGGTCCACAACTCACACAATCTTATATTCTAAGGCTTCTAATCTGTGCACTAATTTCAGATTTCACACGATTGGTTTATCGAGCTTGCACCTTCCCTGACTGTCTACTAGCTTCACAATCCACTCATATAGCTCAGAAGGAAAGAATGCAAAGAAAATTTCATGTATTTCCATATATAAGTAGCACTCCAACCACTGTTCCTTAGATACTCGCGGATTCCTATTTTCTTACACCGTGGACTCGTGAATCTTCTTGTCCAACCACCCTTGAATTTCTTTCTTTGTTGGATTCCAATGACACAACATCAGACATCCCTTATGCAAATCCTCGTCCTAGCAATGGAACCATTTGTTGACTTATAGGGACCTGACCTAGGTTTAGAGGTGATTTAGCCAAACAAATCCTAGTACTATTGGCCCTCTCAGCAACAGTCTGCGAAGCACAGACTGAGGTCTCACCCGAAGTAGTATGGGAGGGTGCTAGAACTAGGTTTCCACATCCTAGAGATGTTTGATGATTTTCGGTGGTTTGTGGTTTTACCCTGCGCGCACGTCGCTACGCGCACCTATAAGTACCTCGCCACCAGCAATGTTGCGTTCGGGAAACCCTTCTCAAGGCCCAATCCATGTTATTACTCAATTCCTTACTATTTAACCCGATATTAGTTTATCACTTAGCTTATCTATATGTGTCTAGTTATATTTAACAGTGTTTAGCATTCATATAAGTGCACGAGATAAAATAGACAATATAATTAAACAGGAAATATCATAAGAACAGATACACAAGATTTGGAATCAAACTTCTTTTTACTATTCTTCTTCCTTGGTTACAAACTCGACTCCGCCCTGCACACTTAGCTGCAGGGGTCTGCACACTCAACTGCAGGCTCTATTAGGCCTCTGTGCACTCAGTTGTAAAGCCTCTCCCTACTACTATGACCCAAAAACACTTAGACCTTTACTCTATGCTCGCTATCTTCTAGACTCCATTCCTTGACTACTTGCTTCTTTGCTACTTTACAACTTAGAGCCTCGCTTTATTTATACAATCCCATGGTCCGCTGACCATGGGTAGGCCGACACTTCCTTCAAAACTTAGGGCAAGCAACCTTATGACTCTATTATACAATTTGCTCTTCGTGCTCACAATTCGAAGAGTCTTTACAATAATAGTACTCAAAACTTGGGCTTTGAGCCCCAAAACATGCTGTGGGGGGATTCCATGCCCAACTTTCCTATTAACCCTATAGTGCACACATCAAGAGTAGATCTTGGATATAATCATGTTGTTGCCTCATCACCTACATCCAACTGTGATGTGCTTGCAGAAAATGCTTATGTTGATTGTTATAAAAAGATGGATAACATGGCTCCAAATGTCATTCAAGATGAAAATGTTGTGGCACCCAAATTTGAGTCTGCAAAAGCAAATACTGAGGCATCTCCACATCCACATCAAAGGAAATCATCCATGCCCCATCATTCTTGGTCAATTAGTAGTCCGACATTTAGATTGATTCAAAAGAGACATGAGAGAATGAATTGTGGACTAGTGCTAACCATTAGGATCGACTGTGGATAGATTGATGAATGGGTGTGGCGTCATTTGAACTAATGCTTGAAGAATTCATATCATTGTATTGTATCAATTGTACATTGTTGATTATCGTTATTCCCTTAGTTATGTTTCAAGGAGGGAAATTTGTTGACAACAAAGACCACTGATTCTTACTCCTTCCGCAATTATGTTTAAGGGGGGGCAATTAGATGGTGACAAATAGTGTTGTCATCTTTTGTGTTTGATTAGTGTGATGGTGACAGTGTTCAAACAACTTCAAGAGTGTTGTTGTATGACATTTTCCATACTTACATGCCTCATTGTTTGTTTGTTGGTTGATGGTGTTGCTTTTGTTTGAAGCGTTTGTTCTAGTTCTTTATTGACATCTAGTTTCTTTGTAGCATTTTTGGGAGAAGTTGACAATGTTTGCTGCCCTTGTGCCTTTGCAACAATCCTACTTCAGAGATCGACTGACCTCATTGAGGTTTCATGGCTCTCATCTTCAACATTTTGGTACTTCAACATTTCATACTTCTTGATTGGAGCAGGCCTAGGTTCTTGTCATTCAGTGGATCGTTATAAGATCTACAACTTCAACTCCATGATAATTTGAGCACTGACATCTCTCTCTTTTGGGGGGGAGTTTTTTCCTACGGATTTTTTTCTCTTTCTATGCTTATGATAGTTTGTGCATGGATACCTAATCAAGCCTAGTTGTCGAGACCCATTCTTTCTTTTCTTTCTTCTTTAGTTACTCCCTATGTTTCGCTTAAGGGGGGGTGTTAGAGTTGTCTTTTCCAACGCCTCATTTACCTATGAGCTAAGTATGGTGAGTTGTAAGCTCACAGAGGGACTTTCATCTATCTAGTTGTCATAGTTATCCTTATCCGACACTGGGCCTCCTCCATGGCTATATAATGAAGGCCTTCTATGTACATTAACACAACAATGTGAGTAACAAATTACTCTTTCACAAAGATTGATGTATTGTTGAATGGTTGTAAAAAAGTTTTTTTTTTTAAATGTTTTATGGCCACTAAAACAATGATGTGGAAACATGAAACATCTTATCAGTGAATGTGAAGATGCATCAACTATTTTTATTCTTTGATAATTTTCCAAGGACATTGTATGGAAAATAAAGATACAATACTCTTCGCCAGATTAGGAGATTGTGGGTCGTGCTTCACTTTTTGCCAAAGGATCTAGTTGCATATTATCGCAAGAAAATTATTGATGGCCTTGTTACCTTTCAAACTAGTGGGGGCCCTAAAAGGGTCTCCTTAAGGGAAAAATACATAAGACACCCTACGTTTTACAAACTTTCACCAAAGGGAGGAAACCCGGTATATGGAGGGTCACTTGTGAAGGATGAATCAACAAATGGATGTGAAGTGACCTTAATGATTATTTTCCTAGAGTGTGCTTGCTCATTAAGAAAGATAATAGGCTTTCTAGGAGAAATAGGTGAAGATTTGAGGGCTAGGTTGAGGGGATATGAATTGTAAAGGACTTTCCCAATCCCTAAAATCCTTATTGAACTTGGTATCCCAAGTGGTTCTTGAAAACTTGACTTTTCCAAGGTATGGGACCACATAGGACCAAGTGGACCCAACCTAGGTTAAGGGGAGGGAGTCTATCAACCAATGATGATCTTAACCTAGACAAGGAAGGGGAAATGATCAAAACAAGAATTTACACTTAAAGGTGTCAAATTGATCCTATGAGGTACTAGCCTAGGGAACATCAGAGAAAAGTTTTATCTTAGAGTTACAGCTTGGGATATCTCACAATCCCACCATTGGAATTTCTTCAAATTTGGAGGAGACATTGAGGAAACACCAACGCAGTAGAGGCTAGGCGATCAAATTTTTTTATGGCTACTTTGTTGGGAAAACGATGCCCTAGGTGACCCAACTTGACTAGACCTAGAAGAGAAGGGGAAAAGGTGAAGAAAAATGTTCTTTGAGTGATCACCTATTGGTAGGCCAGTGCCTAATCCCTTGGGGAGCGTGGAGTCCAGTCAAGGAGGCCTTAAGGACTACTTTTGTTGTCCTTTAGGGAAAGAAGAAGTGACCTCAAATATTTTATACTTCACTTTGCAAAAAGGGATGGTTTATCAAGATAAATTCAATGGTAGAATTATCCTTAGGAGATTTCATTCAACATACATGGCCCATACATTTAGAGATGCTATATAGAAACAATAATTCCACAATTTCGCAATTATGCAATGCAACAATTAGACCCAGTATAGCAAAATACCATTCAATGCATATGAAAAATTAAAACAAGAATAGGTTAAATGTGTGTATTTATATGCAAGAGAACATATTCAACCATCAACAATTTGACAATAAAGAAGCTCCAAGATAAGATACTCCTATCCAAACATGAAAATTCATCCATGGTCCAATTCATCTTCCAAGAAAAGGTGTGAAATTTGCAAGAGAGAAGAATGATCCAATCCAAAGTGATGATACAAATGAATTCATGTCTCTCCTATTTATACATATTAGGAGTTTGAATTACCTAATTTGAGCCTACATTATCCCATCAACAAAAATGATGTGCAAATAATTATTTATTAGTGACAAGCCCACCAAACTAGCACATAAATAAATAATAAGCCTCCCAAGAGGTCGAATAATCAATAATGCATGTCATTGGGATCTCTAAGAGGTCTTATGAAATCCATAAGTGCCAAATGATGAGTTGGACTTCCAAAAGTCATGGACAAGGGGTTGGCCCCTTTTTCTCCACATAATAAACCTGTGGTGCTCCCAATGGTTGTGAGGACACACAAGTAACCTCATGGGTCTCCAAGTAAGTCGAAGATGCTTGTAGACCATCTGTAAGGGCTCATATGATGGTGTAAATGATTCCACATCATGATACAAGTCCTGGGTCATCTGCTAAGTGCATGGTACAACTATGGGGTTGGTTGGGCAAAGGTGAACCAGGTGCATCTTCCTCATCCAACAGGTGAATCTTGAGCAATCTTTGAACATCTTTGGGTTCCATGGTGGCTCTCAACACACCCTACATGTGCTAATGTATCGCTCTAGAGGTTTAAGACCCTGTAGAGGGAGACCAAACCCAAGATGGAGACCACTTGCAATCCTGCATAAGATCCAATGCGTCGCCTAGCCTTTCAATACAAAAAATCATCAAGGAAATCAAGTAAAAGAATTTACAAACCATGGACAACATGTGGGGACTTCATAATGGCCTGCCCTTCCATAATGGGCTTTGGCATGTGCTAATGTCTCCATGATCCAAATGGGGTTAATCAAGTATCCCATTAGGTGGTTTCTACTCCTAAAGGGGATAACATGTCCAAGGTACACCCTTTAAAAGGTGGTGACAAGTGATAAAGAGGAGTGGAATAGAGAATGAAAAGGGGTAGCCCTAGGCCACATGCTGGGATACATGGGTATCTATTAAAAGGGAAGCCAACATTTGGGCACATAATGTATAAGAGGGAGAAATTGTGGTACATAAGGTTCCCCGACCTTGATTTTTCCACCCTTCTTTATATTTCTTTTACCTTTTTATGATTTTCATTTAATTAATTGCTCGGGGCTCAAGGGGTAAGAACATGATGTGTGAGATATACCAATGGATACCCCCTTTTAAGGTAGGGCGGTTCATTGCCCACCAGGGGTTGGAGCAATCATGGGTTCCTATATGATGAAGGAAGGAGGCTCATAGAGCTTGTAGGAACTAGGGGGATGACCATAATGATGGGGTAGAGCTCATGTTTTCGCTTTTTCCCATGTGCTAAATATGTTTGTCCCGACCATATTTTGCATTTTGTGGTACATTTTCCTTTTGAAATTTGCCAATTATGATTTTACTGTCTTTTTCAACAACATCAACTTTCAGGGCATTATTCCAAGCCCAACCCAAGGTGTGGGAAACGAGAGGGGAATGCCAACCCTATGTGGACCTAGTGGAGGAATGTGGACCTAGGTGGGAGAAATGATGAATGGGGTTATAATGAGTGGAAAGGGGGCAATATATGTGGATGAGGGAATGGGACCATGCAACCAAAATCTGGGTTTCCCATGAAGTTCCATCCCTAAATCCAAAGGGTCAGTAAAAGAGATCCCACGGGACTAGAATCTAAAGTTAACATCCCAAAAAGGGTCTAGGGGACAAGAAAACAAACCTAGCCCATTCTTTCCACTAATTCCCCCGTTAATCCATGCCCAGAAGTGTCCATGATAAGTAAACTACAATAATCAATTACTAAATGGCAAGACATACCTTTAGGTTCAGGAGGTGTATCTTCAAACATACGATCATGGCAGATGGATGAGGGACCACATGACTGGCTCAGGTGGTGGAGTAATGACACAACGAACTAGTTGATGGTTGCAATGGGTTGTTGACTGCTGGCTGAAGACCATCTTGGAGAGAAATTTTCTCCTAGGGATATCACCCACAAAATGGTGGGTAACATTTGACTCCAACTGGGATGTGATCTCTTGAAGAAGTGGATGAATCTACTCGAACAGGAGGTCACGATAATTCCAACAATATCTTAGTTACCGTAGACCTATTACTTGCATATATTAATGACTAAACCCATGGGGAAACTTTTTTTTATGGTTTCTTATGATCACCCATGCTTAGTGTCAGACCATAAAATTAACAAAAAAATAAAATATGCAAGCTTTAATCTAAATATAGCTAAAATATTATGAGAAATATTAATGATGTTACTTCTAATGCAAAAATCAGCACGCAATGCATCCTAGTCAGCATGCATATAGTAAGTGCAATACTAAGAGTAATCATAAATCCAGTGCAACCAACATGTCACCATGTCATTATACATATGTCTGCTAGTGTGATTACCCATGAAATAAAACCCAAAGTGAATGTGGACACAATCACATGGAGGGTGAAGTAGGTGGGAAGTGGGAAAACATGATCTCCATTTGATGTAAAGGGAGCCTACAAGAAGGAGGATAGGTTGATCTAGAAGTGTAGGGATTTCCATCTAAGTATGCAATGATGGAATGAAAGATCACTCTTTTGAACTCCCTATCACAATCATTTCTTATAATGTTATGCTTTGTAGATGCCACAAGGTCGTGATGCGAGGGGAACGAAGGGTGAGGGACATGAGGAGTGCAACAAATAGGTCGCCCATGGTGATGGTCATAATGAGGAGGGGAGCTCGTGATCATAATATTGAATATGAGTCAAAGGGGATAAAGTATATTTAATGAAGGGTTCTTCCCTGACAACATATTCAAAATGGGGAAAAGGGGCATGGTCACTCAAGGTCATACCCAAAGGGATGAGGGTCTCACTTGAGGAAGACTCAAGATGATAAACAAGAGAAAAATACAAAGGGAAGGGTGAAGTTTCATAGTCAATGGGTTTTCCTTCCTCTAAATCATAATCTAAAGGCTCAAGTGATTTGAATATATAATCATAAGGTGGGTAGGTAGGAGCCTCATTGCTTTCCTCATTATAATCATCAAAGTTTTGGTTTTCATTAAAAGGAGAATCAATTACTTCCAACTGTCCCTCTTCATGCAAGGGAAAATAATGATTCTTCTTCCCAAGGGTATCGATGGATATGTCATCGCAATTAATTCCCGGGATAAAGGGAAAAGCAATCTAAACCTCATATTCTTTGTCGGTATAATAAATGGGAGCACAATAAAATTGAGGCCCAAAAACTTCCCATTTCTCCTTTTCAATGCGGAAATAATATTCAATGTCATCTTCCAAGGGGCTAATGGGATCATATTTCTCAAGGTTCTAAAAAGAGGAGACATAGTGAGTAATATCCTTGAGAAAGGTAAGGTTGGTCTCAATTTCATTTTCCATAAACTCATCCTTCTCAACACCTATGCTTTCTTGTTCACTATGTGGACCTAATGAGGAATCATCTTCCTACTCATCACTAAGATCCTAAAAGTTATCTCGAACTTTTTCATCTTGAGTAATGAGACCTTCCCTTAAGAGGGCTTCCTCTAGGCTTTCACAAGCAACTTCATTAGATTGGAATTTGGGTCCCTTATACTCTATGAATTTGTTGAGCAACTTGATAAACGATGAAATGCTTTCAGGCGCACACGAGTTGAGCCAACCTCGATGCTTGTATTCAATAGAAACAATAAATAATTCCATGAGGTTTTCTAGATGGACCACATCAACTTTGGAAGCATGCTTCATAAGTTTTTCTATGTGGTCCATTGTTATGGATGGATCACCCTTGAATTGTGGCAAATCTTATAGAAACTTCCAAAACAAGCCATTTGGGTATCTTGGAACCCATGCGATATCCAAAGCAAGAAACCACTCATGAAGCTTTTTATAATTCATTCATATATATATATTGATATCATGGGAGTCATCAAGGTGAACTAAAATTGCTTTAACAAATGCTTTCTTCACCCTACAAGCATTAACTTTGAAGTTAAATGAAGAACTAGGGCTTTGTTCTTCCAATGGAGTCGCAATAATGATATGTCAATATGTTGTACGAGGAACAAAACACATGTCTTGTGTCCTCGACAATGACGCCACAATTTTACCACTCAAACTAGCAGGGGGGCTAAAAGGGACTCCTTAAGGGACAACTAATAGATCAAGGGCAACAATGGAGACTTAACCTACTATCACCTTAGCCAAGACTCCCTACCTTTTACAGACTTTCACCGAATGGAGGAGACCCAGTATATGGAGATTCACTTGTGAAGGATGAAACAACAAATGGATGTGAAGTGACCTTAATTATTATTTTCCTAGAAGGAGGTCAAGAATGGAGCTTTCTTGCTCTTTAAGCAAGGTACAAGGCTTTCTAGGAGAAAAAGGTGAGGATTTAAGGGATAGGTTGAGGGGATATGACCTGTAAAGGAGTTTCCCAATCCCTAAAATCCTTATTGAACTTGGTATCGCAAGTGGTTCTTGAAGACTTGACTTTTCAAAGGTATGGGACTACACAAAAGAAAGTGGAACCAGCCTAGTTTAAGGGGAGGGATTCTAGCAACCAATGATGATCTTATCCCAGAAAAGGAAGGGGAAATGATCAAAATAATAATTCCCACTTAAAGATGTCAAATTGATCCTATGAGGTACTAGCCTTTGGAACATCGGGGAAAAGTTTGATCTTAGAGCTAGGGCTTCGGATATCTCACAATCCCACCATCAGAATTGCTTCAAATATCGAGGAGACCTTTAGGACACACATATGTAGTAGAAGCTAGGAGATCAAACCTTTTTTATGGCTACTTTGTTGGGAAAATGATGCCCTAGGTGACCCAACTTAACTAGACCTAGAAGAGAAGGGGAAAAGGTGAATAAAAATGTTCTTTGAGTGATAACCTATTAGTATACCAGTGCTTAATTCCTTGGGGAGAATGGGGTTTAGGAGAATTATGAGAGAGGAATTCGTTTCTCGGTTAAGGAGACCTTAAGGACTACTTCACTTGGCCTTTGGGGAAAGAAGAAGTGACCTCAAAGTTTTTATACTTCACTTTGCAAAAAAAGATGGCTTATCAAGATAAATTCAATGGTAGAATTATCCCTAGGAGATTTCATTCAACATACATGGCCCATACATTGAGAAATTCTATATGGAAACAATAATTCTAGAATTTCACAATTATGCAATGCAACAATCACCCGTATAGCGAAAATCCCATTCAATGCATATGAAAAAGTAAACCAAGAATATAATTAAAGGTGTGTACTTACATGTAAGAGAACATATCCAACCATCAATAATTTGATAGTAAAGAAACTCCAAGATAAGATACTCCAATCCAAACATCAAAATTCATCCATGCTCCAATTTATCCTCCAAGAAAAAGTGTGAAATTATCAAGAGAGAAGAATGATACAATCCAAAGTGATGATACAAATGAATTCATGTCTCTCCTATTTATACACTCATCAAGAGTTCAAATTACTTAATTTGAGCTTACATTAGCCCATCAACTAAAAGAATGTGCAAATAACTATTTATTGGTGACAAGCCCACCAAACTAGCTCATAAATAAAATAATAAGCCTCCTAAGAGGTTGAATATTCAATAATGCATGTCGTTGGGCTCTCTAAGAGGCCTGATGAAGTCCATAAGTGCCAAAATGATGAGTTGGACTTCCAAAGTTCATGGAAACTGAGTTGGTCCCTTGTCCTCCACATAATAAACATGTGATGCTCCCAATGGCTGTGAGGGCACACAAGTAACCTCATGGGTCTCCAAGTAAGTTGAAGATGCCTGTAAACCATCTGTAAGAGCTCAGATGATGGTGTAAATGATGCCACATCAGCATACAAGTCTTGGGTCATCTACCAAGTGCATGGTACAGTTGTGGGGCTGGATGGGGACAGGTGAACTAGGTGCATTTTCCTCAGCTAGTAGGTGAATATCAAGAAATCTATGAACGTATATGGGGATCCATGGAGAGATGTCTATTCTCGTGGAGGCCCATGGCTCTCAACACACACCCTACATGTGAAAATGTATCCCTCTAGAGGGTTAGGACCCTATATAGGGAGTCCAAACAAAAGTTGGAAACCACCTGCAGTCTTGCATAAGATCCAATGCATCCCCTAACCTTCTAGTACAACAAGTCATCAAGGAAATTGAGTAAAAGAGTTTATAAACCATGGACAATAGTTGAGGACTTCATAATGGCCTACCCTTCCATAATGGGCTTTGGCATGTGCTAATGTCTCCAAGCTCCAAATGGGGTTAACCAAGTATCCCATTAGGCAGTTTCTACTCCTAAAGGGGATAATATGTCCAATGTACATCCTTTAAAAGGTGGTGGCATGTGATAAAGAGATGAATGGAGTAGGGAATGAAAGGGGCAACCCTGGGCCACATGTTGGGGTACAAGGGTAGCCAGTAAAATGGAAGCTCACACTTGGGTACATAATGTGAATGAGGGAGAAATTGTGGTACACGAGGTTCCTCGGCCTTGATTTTTCCACCCTTTTTTATATGCCTTTTGTTTTTTTATGATTTTTCTTTAATTAACTACTTAGGGCTCAAGGGGTAAGAGCATGATGAGTGATACATAGCAATGGATACCCCTTTTTAAGGTAGGGTGATTCATTTCCCACTAGGGGTTGGGACAATCATGGGTTCCTATATGATGAAAGAGGCTCATAGAACCTGTAGGAACCAGGGTGATGACCATAATGATGGGGTAGAGCTCATGTATTGGCTTTTTCCCATGTGGTAAATGTGTTTTTCCTGACCATATTTTTCATTTTGTGGTCCATTTTCCTGTTGAATGTGGCCAATTATGTTTTTACTTTTCTTTTTAGTTGCATCAACCTCTGGGGCATTATTCCGAGCCTGACCCAAAGTGTCGGCAAGGGGAGGGGAAAGCCAACCCTATGTGGACCCAGGTGGTAGAAATGATGAATGTGGTTATAATGAGTGGAAAGGGGAAAATATATGTGGATAAGGGAGCGGGACCACGCAACCAAAATCAGGGTTTCCCATGAAGTACCATCACTAAATCCAAAGGATGAGTAAAAGAGATCCCATGGGACTATAATCATTGCTTGCAATCTTGCATATCAGATATAGAAAGACCTTTCTAGGAAGTCCCACTATTTTCAACTCAATCTTTGTTTCAATCATTTAACTTTGAATAATAAAATGAGAGAGAATGAGAACAATGGGCAGAAACAATAGGGGAGAAAGAAACAAGGAAAGAAATTATAGGGTGGGAGAGATTTTTTTTTTAGCAATCTATAAGCTGAGTATAAGTGAGATGTGTAGGCATAATATAAGGAAGTATGTTAACATTTTCTCTCTATATATATGGGATGTTTAGACAAAATATAAAATATTTAAAGAAATATATATAGAAAAAAAAAACAAAATTAAATTAAATTTCGGCTTTTATATATTGTCCTTCTATTTTGTACCAGAAAATCGTTAAATGTGGGTACAAATAATCTACTACAATGATTCGTGTCTACAAACATTCACAAAACATTAGAATATGAATAGAATTTAATAGTTTTCACCGGCAAAGAACACATGTAACAACCTCAATCTCTAGGGTTTGTTGTGATCACCTGCAACAATTCTGAAAATTAGGATTTTTAACCAATTCGAGCGTTGTGGGGTTTTTAGTAGACACACCGTCCACAACTGCAAGAAACACACTTCCACTTGATAAAAATCTGGCAAGCCTTGCAACATCCACTAGTAACTTAATTAAAGGATTGCCTAAAGTATAGAAACTGAGGTTAGAGTAAAGGCCCAGTTCAACTCTAACTCTCCTCTTTGCTATACACAATGATAATTCATGAGCTTTTGATTGAGTGGGTCTATGTTGAATGATGTGCAAGGTTACATGGTTTCATATCATAATAGTGAGTCCCTATAGTTTCATATTTTAATCAGCCTCTTCTATATATATATTGGGGGATTAAAATAATATATATATATATATATATATATATATTATATATATATATATATATATATATATTTATATTTTAAAAGTAAAAATATTGAAAGAGGGAAATAATGTATTTTAATTTATTGGTTTAGATGATAAAGTGGAAGTATTAATTAATGGAACATTTCAACGTATATGGAAAAAGCAATTAAATTGGAGTTAGTGGAATTTTGTTGGGAGAAAGAGGAGAAAGTAAATAGGAAATGGATATAAAATCTGAATTGATGTTGTAAGTAAATGTATGGATCTTTCTACTTTGGAGTAAGGATATGAAATATAGATAAATGTGTGAATAGTAAGGATAAAACAATGTATTTTTTGATATTAAATACTACTATAAATTTGTATCATTTGAATTAAAAAATTTATAGAAGTTTTAGGTGTTAAGAAAGTATAAGAAAGTAAAAGGACTATAAATATTAATAAAAAGAAATGATATAATTTTTAATGTACACAAATGTTTTTATATCATAAGATAATTAGGCTTTCATGACACTTATTGAAGCAAATTCAATATCTTAATAAGTGACACAAATAATTGTTAGATGACTCTTTCATATCCATTGCCCTGTATGCATAGATATGTTTAAAATCAAAATCAAACATTATGTAGTAGAAGGGAAAGAGAGAGAGAAGGAGAAGGGAGAGAGAGGGAGACGAAGAGGAAGGAAGAGAGAGATATATATGGAAGGAGAGTGCGTATGTTTAGTGGGTGAGATAGAGAGACAAAGAATAAGAGATGAAGGGAAATAGAGATATGGACGGATGAGGGGGAGAGGGAAGAAGACAAAGAGAGGGAGGGAAGGGAGAGAGAGGAAAGAAGAGAGATACAAAGAGATGGAAGGAGAGGCGAATAGAGAGTGAGAGAAGGGGGAGAGAGAGGGAAGAATAGAGAGACAAATAAATGGAGGGAGAGACGAATAGAGAGTGAGACAAGGGGGAGAGAGAGGGAAGAAAGAAGAAAGGTACACAAAAAGACAAATACATAAATAATACTGTATTATATAATCTTGAACATTATTAACCATAGAGGAAGAAGAAGCAAGGATTTTACAAAAAGTAACAGAATAAGGATTTATAATCCAACAATATTTTGATTTTTCACTAAAATAAATGCATTGATTTTAGTGTAGATGTTGAGTCTTAATCCTATTTGATTGATTTCACTAGATGCATTGATTTCATTGTAGTTTTTGATTTATAATCTTATTTTATTTATTGTACTATATACATTGATTTTAGTGTAGATGTTGATTTCTAATCATATATGATTGCTTGCACTAGATGCATTGATTTCAGTGTGGATGTTGATTTCTACTCTTATTGGATTGCTTGTACTAGATGGATCGATTTCAATGTAGATGTTGATTTGTAATTCTGTTTGAATGCTTGCACTAGATGCATTGATTTTAGTGTAGATATTAATTTCTGATTTGATGTAACTAGATGTATGTTGTACATTAATTTCAAAGTAATTAGATTAATACTGTGTATCAGTTTGAGTGTAAACAAAAAAAAATTATTGACAACATGCATTGCTTTCTATGTTATGGTAATTCAATCATAAGTAAAATACTTGAATTTTCATTTTAAATAAAATTTCCACTTACCTAAAATGTTTTCTTCTTGAATTTGCAAACTATTTGTAATTGACTACATTCTTATTATTCCCATTTTCCATCATTCAACATTGTTAGTCACTTTTCATTGAAACGAGTTAATAGAAAACAACTTCCATTGAAACTTAATTGGGGTTTAACACTCCATAAGTCATAATGATTGACTTTGGAGAAAGCTACTATTAATATTGGAGAGCAAGAGAGACAATGTATGTCGTTTACTACAATAACTCAAGTTCAAAATTTGAATGGTCTACAATTTCAACCGCCCTTTTCATATGATCCATATGAAAAGATGGAAAAACTAACAAGTGACAATATGAACAGTAGAAGAAAATAGTTTGAGGTTGATCACAATGAAGATTATTTGTAATTGAATACATTCTTATTATTCACATTTTCTATCATTCAAGAATCAACATTGTCACTTTACATAAAAATTTTAATTCATTAGTTTTTGTCATTCAAGTTATTAACACTCTCTATCATCTCAACAAACTAAGGTAATTGAGAAAATCTAAAATTAAAATGACCAAATTAATATTAGACATATTTACCATATTTAAAATTATTAGAATAGTTAGATGTTCAAGAAAATTTCCATGGCCGCATTGTGGAAAATTCACAACCAAAATTTTATTGCAACAATTAGAATTAATTCTTCTAATTGATAAATTAATTATTCAGTTTATTTCTACGACAACAATGGATTAATCACATTGTGATATTCACAAATAAAAAATATTTTCAAAGATAAATTGGAAACTAAGAAAATACTAGCACACATAAAATATAACACCGTTATTTTTGGACAAAAATCCCCCGAAAAATCGATGTAGCAGTCGAGGATTTTTATTTTAAGCAGTAGTGAGAAATTATGAGTACAATAAAGATCTCCAAACTGGTGAATCTATCCAAGATAAATACTGGCAGAAATTTTCTGAGGGTTCTTACCCTCTCTTCAAGCAATCCTGGCACTGTATGACATCTGGAAAAGATAGTTGTCCAAGTGGTTCGCACAGGCTCTGTGTCACGCTAGCACTGCTTGAATCAACTGTCAATCTAGCTTTCCTACCTGCTGCTGACTAGGTAAATTCTTCTCCGACCCTCTGGAAAATATTCTCAGCCTCTGGAACTACAAACATCTTCCTCTTCAACTACATCAAACTGCTCTTCTGAAGCAACTGCCAAGTCCCCACACTGCTTCCTAGAGAGAATCTCAACCTTCTCTTTTTGACTCTTCGAAACTGGAAAAATTCCTCTAGACTCACTGTCTTTTCCCCTCTTTATCTCTTCTTCCCTTCTCTAGCTCGAACTCTGCCAACAAACTATTGTTGCTCTCTGGAAATTCGAACTGCCCAAGGAAATCTATCTCTGGTGTATTCCTCCATCTACCCATTGAATTCTTCTTATAATCTCATTGTGGGACTCCAATGACCAATATTAAATCTTAATCAATAGATGATATTATATCCTATTCGATCTGTGTGAGTTTCTAGAGAAGTTTTACCTTCCTCAATTAATTCTTGTTAATTAATCATTTTCCCTAAGTTAGACTTAGGAAAAATTTATTTACTAATTAATTAAAGTAATTCTAGGTGGAAGTTCCTAAAACCTTTTCTGGGTTATGGAGTCCTAGTGTTTCTTAGCCTCTCTGACAACTGTCGAGACTAGAATACCATTTTATGCTACAAAAACTAACACTCCCTCTTAGCGAGGAAGGTGTTCTAGTGTTGAACGACTCCAACACCCAGCCTCTGCATTATCCTCTATACACATTGTCGATGTTTGTCCATTATGACTATCTGCCACTGCCCATTAACCAATGTGAAAATCTTATGATATATATGTGTTGCTGCTAACACTAATATACTACTTCCAACTCTGCATTTGCACTGCAACATCCTCTCAACTTTTGTTGCTTCTACTACAACTACCACAACTGAGAAGCATCTAAAATACTGAATCAAATGTGTCTATGTGTTGCTTTTGTCTCTTGAAAAACTGACTACTACTAGCCTCTGCACTGTCCATTAGGGAATCTGTCTTGCTGTTGACTCTACTATTGAGCCTCCTACTCTCCTATCAACGTTGTGTTGTGCTCCTTAGCACTTGATTGGAACTAATCTGCAACTGTCACACATTAGGGTATATATGAGTTCTAAAATAGGCCTCCTAAGAAAAATGTACAACCAAAATATACTTTATAAGAACCAATAGGATTCAAGTATTGAAAATGCAACAAGATGATGGAGCTTAGTGAAAAGAAGTCGCCTTCACTAAGTGGGCCCGTAGGCTATTTTTGGCGCAAAGTACATTTTTAGACATATGGATCATGGTCTATGAGTTGCAAGATGCTATTTATGGATGATTGGTCATGTTGGTAAAAATAGATGGAACTCTATTTTTAGACATATGGGCGGAGTCTATTTTTAGACTGCCAATCTAAATATAGAACAATCGAATATTATTAGCTCTTAATAATATTTGGACTATAAACATTATCTTATCCTCTTGCAGCACTTCAGTTCGAGCTACGGATGTGGCACATGCAACTACCAGAAGGAAATACGCTTTTCTTATGGGTTAGTTGAGCTATTGCATGAAGGACTTTAGTTAGAACTCAAGTGATTGAGTTTGGTGGAGTTGAATGAGGAGTCGATGGAGTTGTGTTCAGTTTGGCTTAGTTGAACTAGTTGTATTTAGTCTAACTGTGAAATACACTAGAGATTAGTGGTGTGAATTAATTCACTAATTATTAACTCATAAATCAACTAAAGAATACATCAGTTAATTCAGTGCATGGACAGTTCAATGGAGACAAGTGTTAGAGGTGAGTGAAAGGGCAAGACAACGGTTAGTTGTGACTATAGTTGTGCATGAGATTTGCACAATCAGTGGATTGAGATTGCCAATGAGGATTGCATAGTGAAAAACAAGGGAAATACGAGTTTGGATTAGCCATTCTCATCTATTCTCATGCAGGATTGCGCAGTGGAGGCAGGCAAGCAGCGGAGGAGATTGGAACCTGTGATTGATTCAGATCGGAGCTAGTTTGTGTGTAACAGGTGGAGATAATACTGAGTACTTGCAAGGAGTATTGTACTATGTATTGTTACATGTTCTCAATCAATATAATATACGGATAGTTGGGGGTTTTCAGCTGTATGCTTTCCCCATGATATACTGTGTTGATTTGTGTGATTGATGTTTCAATGTGCGCATGCGATTGTTTCTTAATTCTGCAAATTGATGATCAATGGTAGAGGAGATTATGTATTATGCATGCATTCCACAAATAGTGTATAATCAGGATAATCTCTATGAATAAGTGTCATATTATTCAAAATTTCTACATGGTATCGGAGCTGGTTGATTTGTAGAAAAGGTTCTACATGATATCGAAGCGAAGTTGATCATCGGATCTATTATTCAGAATGTGTTTACATTTTATTTCTTCAGGCAGAGTCTGTAATCGGGCCAGGTAGCCTTTGGATTCATCCTTCTTTTGGAAGGTGAGATATCCGGTGAATGCCCATACAGTCAATCTCTGTATGAGAAATACCTTGCTCTCACGAATTTTAGATCAGAAGCGGTTGCATTTTTGAGCTAGTGGAATTTGAATTTGCAGCAGTGTTTTCTTGGTGTTGAAGTTGAAATGTTTTTCAACGGATTGCGATTGGAGTATGCCCTTGAAGGCAGCTCGAATTATATTGCATGGAAAGATAGGAAGGAGGCAGTGTTGGATGACAATGGGTTGAAGGATTTCATAGATGATGAAGTCCCAAAGCCTACTGATGCTGCTCACGTTGAGGCTTGGCAAAAGAAGACAACAAAGTGTCGAAGGATTCTGTTGGAGGGCATGAAGGATCACATTGTGTCCAGCCTGCATGGAAAGGATTCTCCATACTTGATGTGGGAAGCATTGACAGATTTATTCCAAAGCAAGAGCGACCAGAGGAAGTTGGCGCTCAAGGATAAACTCAGAAAAATTAAGTGTGAGAATGGAGACAGTATGCCCAAGTATCTCACGAAGTTCATCCAATGTCGGGATGAGTTGGGAAGTGTGGGGGTGACTGTCGATGATGAGGACTTGGTGAGCTTGGCTCTCCTTGGTCTTTCGAAGAGTTGGCATTCCTATCAGGACTCTGTCAATGGTCGGGAGAAATTTCCAGGATGGGAGAGACTTTGGTCGGATCTTGTGCAAGAGCAGATCAGGTGGAATACTAGGGACGGATCTTCATCAAAGGCATCTGATGAAGAAAATTGTGCTTTGGCGGCCAAAGCAAAGAAGGGGAAGAACAAGAAAGCTTCTCATTCCAGTGCAAAAGACAAGAAGCAGGACATGTCCAAGGTGAAGTGCTTTCACTGTCACCAGCATGGAAATTTTGCCACAAATTGTCCACAGAAGAAAAAAAATAAGCAAGCTGCTGAATCTGCAATAGGAGAGGCCTTAGCCTCGTAGTTTGAGCTGGATTTTTTGCTAATCGCATGCTTGGTATCAAGTGTGATGGGATCGGTATGGTTCTTGGACAGTGGTGTGTCTTTTCACATGACAGGAGATCGAGATTTGTTTTCTGATCTGGATGAGAAAGATCTTGGAGTGCACATCGAGATGGGCGATGAGGGTAGATATAATGCGACTGGTATCGGTACCATTTCCTTTGAGAGGGAATCTGGTAAACCCTTCGTATTGAAGGAGGTGATGCATGTTCCAAGATTGAAGAAGAATCTTATCTCTGTGGCGATGTTAGAAGACAAGGGATATGATGTTGTTTTCAGCGAGGGAAAGGCTTTCCTGTGCAGTAAGACAACTGGAGAAACCCGGAAGATAGGGGTTCGAGTCAAGAACCTTTATCAGTTGCATGTCGATGGCTGTGTAGCAATGGCATGCAAGGTAGAAGGAGTGGTGAGCCGGGATGATGCGAGTTGTGGCACCGAAGATTGGGCTACCTTCACCATGGAGCCTTGAAGATACTGCAATAGATTTCTACTCGACTTCTTAAAGGCACTCTTGCGCAGTCAGATCAGTGAAAGGGGTGTACTTTGGGAAAATTTGTAAAATCCACCTTTCACGAGAAGGATAGTTGCACCACGACGATCCTTGAGATAATTCACACAGACGTGTGTGGACCTTTCTCAGTAGCTTCGACAGCAAAGCACAAGTACTATGTGATCTTTGTTGATGATTTCTCTCGAAAGTGCTGGATCTTCTTCATGCAGAAGAAGAGCGAGACATACTCAAGGTTCTGTGAGTTCAAAGCACTGGTCGAGAAGGAATCGGGGAAGAAGGTGAAGGCTCTTAGGAGCAACAATGGTGGTGAATTCATCTCTGGCGAGTTCAAGGACTTCTGCAGCGCAGAAGGGATTCTAAGAGAGCTCATAGCTCCCCATAACCCATAGCAGAACGGGGTTGCTGAGTGGAAGAATAGAACGATCGTGGGTGTTGCACGGGCGATGTTGCATGATCAGGGCTTACCCCTTCACTTGTGGGTGGAGGCATGTAATACTACAATATATGTGCAAAACCGTTGTCCTCACAAGATACTTGGCATGAGTACACCCGAGGAGGCTTATTCTGGTAAGAGGCCTGATATTTCCCATTTGAGGATTTTTGGTTCTCCTGTTTACATGCATGTGACGAAGGATGCCAAGAAGAAGCTGGAGCCGACCCCAGAGGTTGGGATATATGTGGGGTACACTGATACGCCCCACAACTATCATGTGTATTTGCTAGATAGTTGCAATATTGTTGTGCGACGGGATATCAAATTTCAGGAGGAGAAAGCCATGAAGTGCTCGCTTGAGAGGGAGCAACACTTGCATGCAGATGAGAAGCTATTAGTTCCTAAGGATGAGATTTAGGATGTGGTTCAGCCACAAGATGAAGTTCATGGAGTGGAAGAGACCACTCATGCAGCCCCAACCATCAGAGGGCGAAAGCGCACTACAGAAGTTGAACGACTGACTTAAGATGCAGAGAAGGTTGTAGGACCACCTACAACACAGCGCAGACAGAGACAATCACCTGATCGATACGCTGGATACATGGCTCTTGTGAGCAAATGTGTTGTGACTAAGCCATCCTCTTTTGAGCAAGCTGTGGAGGATCCCGCATGGGTAGATGCCATGGTGGAAGAGTATGATTCGAATGTCAGAAACAGTGCATGGGAGATTGTCCCAAGATGGATCTACAAAGTTTGGCAGCGCAGTGATGGACTATTTGTTTCTCAGGGTAAGTATGCCCGGGAGATACTGGAGAAGTTCAACATGCATGGCTGCAAGCCTGTTGATACTCCTCTTCCTGGAGGTTGGAGGAAGGAGGATGCTACTTCAGCGGAGGTAGTGGATGCCACTGTTTATCGACAGTTGGTGGGGTCGCTTATGTATCTGGTCAATAGACGACCCGATTTATGCTATGTTGTTATCCAGCTTTCACAAACTATGGTTAAGCCAACCAAGCTCTTATGGAAGGGCAGACGAGCATGTATTGCGTTATCTCAGAGGCACATCAGGATATGGATTGTGGTACAGACAGGAGGATGAGGTGAAGCTATGTGGCTTCATGGATGTAGATTGGGCAGGGAGCCCAACGGACGACATCAGGTACCATCATATCAGAGATTGTGTGCAGCGGAGAATCATGTTACTTTCATATATTCCCACAGAGGATCAGGATGCTGATATCTCAACGAAGGCACTCACCAGGAGAAAATTCGAATACCATAGAGGCAGGATAGGGGTTGCAGATAATCCATATCTTGTTGACAGGGAGTGTTGAAAATGCAACAAGATGATGGAGCTTAGTGAAAAGAAGTCGCCTTCACTAAGTGGGCCCACAGGGTATTTTTGGTGCAAAGTCTATTTTTAGACATATGGATCATGGTCTATGAGTTGCAGGATGATATTTATGGATGATTGGTCATGTTGGTAAAAATATATGGACCTCTATTTTTAGACATATGG
>APFE031600604.1:48904-79529 GCA_000404065.3 Pinus taeda | reverse complement strand
ATTCACTAATTATTAACTCATAAATCAACTAAAGAATACATCAGTTAACTCAGTGCATGGACAGTTCAGTGGAGACAAGTGTTAGAGGTGAGTGAAAGGGAAAGACAGCTGTTAGTTGTGACTATAGTTGTGCATGAGATTTACACAATCAATGGATTGAGATTTCCAATGAGGATTGCGTAGTAAAACAAGGGAAATACGAGTTTGGATCAGCCATTCTCATCTATTCTCATGCAGGATTGTGCAGTGGAGGCAGGCAAGCAGCGAAGGAGATTTGAACTTGTGATTGATTAAGATCTGAGCTAGTTTGTGTGTGTAACATGTGGAGATAGTACTGAGTACTTGCGAGGAGTATTGTACTATGTATTGTTACATGTTCTCAATCAATATAATATACAGATATTTGGGGGTTTTCAGTTGTATGCTTTCCCCGTGATATATTGTGTTGATATGTGTGATTGATGTTTCAATGTGCACATGCGATATTTTCTTAATTCTACAAATTGATGATCAATGGTAGAGGAGGTTATGTATTATGCATGCATTCCGCAAATAGTGTATAATCAGGATGATCTCTGTGAATAAGTGTCATATTATTCAAAATTTCTATATCAAGATGATGATGTCAACAACGGGGGATGATTCACCATTTTTGGAGTAAAAAGCACAAAGATTAAAAAATAATAAAATAATAAAACTACTTTTTCAACTAGTATTTTCAACTTATCTCCCTAAGATTTTACTCAAATTTTGAGTGGGAGTACTCATTGGATGAAAATTTTAATTCCTAATCCAAGGAGTACCCATGTTTCATACTTTCGATAGACCTACTACATGAAAAATGAGAAATACATGAAAAACGCGATTGCAATCATGTTTTTCTTGTATTTGTCATTTTTCATGTAGTAGGGTCCATTGAAAGTATGCAACATGGGTACTCCTTGGATAAGGAATCAAATTATGCATCCAACGAATGTTTCCACTCGAAATTTGAGTAAACCCATAAGGAGATAAGTTGAAACTACAAGTTGAAAAAATAGTTTTGTCTTTTTTCCCTCTAAAATTTGATGATGTAATCTAATATTATTTTATTATTTCCACTATTATTTTATAATTTCCTTAAGATGCCCATTTTAGACCTCAAAAATCCCCTCATGCCGGAATTTGACTGCATCACTTCCATTGATCCATTTTGATATTGAATACTGTGGGCCCCTGTAGCAAGGTAACTATCCAGGAGAAAACACCAACTGATGCTTACCTCAATGGACCCTTCCCAAACCTCTGCATAGCTCTAGGACTATAGCTCCATATCGCCTCACCCCACTCTTAGAGGAATAGTTGTAAACATGGAAAAGTATTCCTCCACCCCAGAGGACAATTTTTCTATCTCTGTGGACACTACCACCTGGTCTTGCTTCTCCTTCTTTTACTTCTTCCTCAAAAGACACTGAGTACTGTAGTGACCAAACTCGCAATGCCTGAAGCACTTGACCTTAGATATGTCCTTATTCTTCTTCTTTTGTAATCTGTTGTTGTAGATCTGACCATACCTTGTCCCACCTTGGTAATGTGTCTCGTCCCAAAATTCCTTGGACGAAGACTTCCCATTCCTTTGAGACATTGTTTAGGGAAAAACACATAAGATTTGTAGGTTGAGACACTTCCAAAATGGCTACAAGTTGATCCCAAATATCCTGAATTCTAGCGAGGAAGTGATCTATGCCTTCACCCTTATGCATCCTCATGTTTCTAAACTTCTCCTTCTGGAACACCTTCCATTGCTCAGAGGAATTCTGAAACTACCCTGCAAGAGCATCTCACATCTCCTTGGAAGTGTTCTTGCTAGATATATTTGAGACTATATGGTCCCAGACTCCATCTAGGATCATCTGCTTCACCATGGCCATTTCTTTCCTGTTTTCCTTTCACTGATATGCATTGGTCGATACTGCCACAACATTTTCTCTATAGGTGTTCAGGCCAAATTCATCTAGCAGTAAGGACATCCTAGCCTTCCAAATGACATGGTTGGAGGCTCCCTCGAACCTATCCTGATATCTAAGCCTAGTTGTGGCCATCTCTAGAACTGGAATGAAAATATCCCTCTTTCACCTACTTAGTTGTTGAATATACTATTCACACTCCCTTATGGAGTGATAAAAGTGGCATGTAGCTACTGCTGATTGCAACTGGATATCTAGATTTCTAAACTAGACACCCTCTAAGAGAAATCCCCTATGTGTGTGCACTTTCTCTTCTACCTCACGTTAATTATAGTTTAGCAACTGCAGCAAAACTCTTTTGTGCCTAAACAAGGAATATGCTCAGTGAAAATCTAAGCTACTAGTGCTCCCTCTACCTGCTGGAATCACTTAATTTGGCAGGCCAAATTTTTCTACAACCCTGCACTAAAAAAATTAGAACTACCCAACAATTCACACTAGCTGGCTAGGCACTGTGCAACCCTTAGAGAATTCATCCTACTGCTCCCTCTAAACAACTAATTTTCTTCTTCCACCTATGAGCTTCCCTGTTTCATCAAAATCACTCTGATACCATGTGAAAATTTCACTACCGAAATTCTATTGCAACAAATAAAATTAATTCTTCTAACTGATAAATTAATTATTCAGTTTATTGTTACAATAACAACAAATTAATCACACTACAATTTTCACAAATAAAAAATATTGCGTAAGATAAATGACAAACTAAGAAAATGTTGGCACACACACAAAAATATAAAACCATTCTTCTTGGACAAAATTCCCTAGAAAAACCAAACTTGGTAAAGTCGGTGCAACAATTGAGGGTTTTTTATTATTAAGCAGGCAATGAGAAATTATGAGTACAATAAATATCATCAAACTAGCAAATCTGTCCAAGAGAAATACTGAAAAAAAGAATATATATATATATATATATATTATATATATATATATATATATATATATTATATATATATATATATATAATATATATATATATAAAATAAAAATAAAAAATAAAAATAACAATAAAATAAAAATAAAAATACATAAATAAATAAATAAATCTAAGGGAAATTACCCTCTCTCTGACAAATCCCAACATTGTCTGACCTCTGAAAACACTAGTTGTTCAAGTGCTTTGCGTAGGCCCTGCATCACCCTAGTGCTACCTACCACACACACTGCCTTAATCGACTACCAAGAGAGTTGTCCTACCTGTTGTTGACTTTGAAAATGCTTCTATGGACATCTGTAAAATATTTTTGGCCTCTAGAACTAAAAATCTCTTCCTATTCAGCTAGATTGAACTGCTCTTCTGAAGCAATTGTGCAGTCCCCGCACTACTTCCTGGAAAAAAATTCGTCCTCCTCTTTATGACTCTCCAGAACTGGAAAAATTGCTCCAGACTCACTGTCTCTGCCCTCTCTATCTTCTTTTCCCTTCTCTGGCTCAAACTCTTCCAACAAAGTACTGCTGCTCTTTAGAAAGTTGAACTTCCCAAGGAAATCAATCTCTAGTGCATTCCTCTATCTACCCACTGAATTCTTCTTATAATATTACTATGGGACTCCAACAACCAAGATTAAATATTAATCAACGAATGAGATTATTTCCTAGTCAATTCATGTGAGTTTCTAGAGAAGACTCACTTTCCTCAATTAATTCCTATTAATTAATCATTTTACCTAAGTTAGACTTAGGAAAAATTTAATTACTCATTAATTAACTTAATTAAGGCATTTCTAGGTGGAATTTCCTGAAACCTTTTTTGGGTTATGCATTCCTAGTGTTTATTAGCCTCTCTCAAAATTGTCGAGACTAGAATACCATCCGATGCTACAAAAACTAACCCTGGATTTATCAAGTACCGAGAGGGATCACATCTCTCAAGGTCCAAACCTCTTTTTTGGTGCAAGTACTTTAACAATATATTTTCAATGGATGGTTTATAATTTAGATTGAGTCAATGCATAATTGGTAGGAAATAGGAAATAGATGTTTACTGGAATATTATTGGGTGGGTGTGTACTTTTATTATTTCTTGTTAATAGTCACGTAATTATTGTACATTAATAGATGTGGTAAATAATGACAATTTAAGAAGATCTAGATTGGATTGTTATATTATTTGTCATCTACCTCAATACTTATAGAGTAGAAAAAATAGAGGAATCAACTTGCATGATCATTTTGATAGCGGATTCTAACTTGGATAATTGAGGTTTGAAAATTTCTAAAACCATCATGAGGCATCCAATGGCATTCTTTTAGGTCAAGACTTTCCCATTTCAGTGAAGGACCTCGAGACACTTATCTACACTTAGAAACATTTCCAACGGTGCAATAATTTCATCAATAGGAGCTCATATATGAAAGTTATGCTTCTTGCAAGTTGAACTATGATGTTGACCACCATGGTACAAGAGAATGCCACGTCAACCCCCATTACTCATGTAAATTGGTCTAGCCACATGTTGACTTTCAAGAACACTTTAGAAGGTCCAAAATTATAACTCTAGTTCAGGATTGAGAGAATTAAACCTTAACCCTACTTGGTTATTAGGCTATGTTAAACACCAGGCTATTAGGAGTAGCGGTTCCATTCTATGCTATTGTATTTTGTTATAGAGTTGAGTAGAACAATTGGGAGTGGGAAGTTAGAAAGAATAATAGAGGGGGGTAAGGTTGTATAGAAGCTTTATAGGCCACTAGTCTTAGGTAACTCCATAGAGAGTATCACTTTCTTTGTTATTTCATATTTTCATAGTAGACAAAAGTGCGGAGAGAAACCTCAATTTCCATTAGAGTTTTCTCCTATAAGGGTTTCCTAGGGTAAAACTTGTGTCTATTGTGTATGGTGTGAGTGTATTTCTTTCCATTCTATTCTCTATTTCTTGTATTTTAGTTATTCATTCACTTAATCATAAGATCAACTATTAAATAATTTGAGGTTGAAAAGAAAATTAACCTACAAGGAAAATTAACCTACATAGTATAGATTTAAGATATTTTGCCAGATCTATTGTGATAAACTATTCCAATTGAATATCCACTGCAGTTTAGATATCATATTGGTATTAGGGTATCCTTTTTTTATAGTATTTTGTTGGAAGTTGTAGGGATCCAAGAATCAGTTTAAGAAGAAGTTCACAGAACTTTAGCTATGGCTAATGAGTTTGTTCACAATAACCCTCAAGATATAGTAGAAAAGAGATTTATGAGGTTGGAAGCATAAATTTCTAGTATCAATTGTAGTATGAAAACCCTAATGGTAGTTGTAGCAAGCAAGCTTGGACCAGTTAGAAGTGTTAAAGTTTTAAAAACAAAGATTATATTGGAGGGGAAATCAAGAGAGAATGAAGATCCATAAAATGAGTCAAGGAAAGAACCTAAGAAAAAGTAGTTGATTTTGAGTGTCATTAACCCTTCCCTATTCCTATTCAATATGGCAACAAAAGTAGACATAAATCCATATCAAGGAAATATCAATGCATTAAAACTAAATTATTGGTTGTAGCAACTAGAAGTTTATCACACTATTCATTATATAGATGACAAACAAAAGTTATTGTTTTTCAAACTAAAGTTAGAAGACCATGTTTTAACCTGGTGGGAAATCCATACATAAATGCTTAGGTTAGAGGGTGATCCACCTATAACTAGGTGGGAGGACTTCAAAACCATTATTAAGTCCCAATTATACCCAATTTAGAGAACCAATGGATTTAATGGCACAATGTAGAGAAATAATGGATTTAGTGGCACTACTTTAGGAAGAGGTGAGGGGAAAGTATAAGAGTATATCCATCATGTTGGGTCTTTGTCCCAAGAACCTGTTGATGGTGTTGGACATGCCAACATGTCAAGGGGATATCCCTAGTAACATGTCCCAACTAGACTTCATACTGTTTGGAGTAGGAGTCCTAGCAGTGGGTGGTAATGTAGTGCCTTAACCACAGTAGCACATAGAGGTAAGTATGATATCTTTGGTTGGAAGCAAGTGTATGACCTTGCAGTGAGTCAAGTGAGATGCATGGGGCTTCTAACACATAGAGGGGAAAAGGAAGTGTGCCCCTTAGAAATCTAGAATAGTACGAAGCCTGAAAGGAACACACAAGCGGAATGACATCACAAGTTGGAAGCGGAATAGTCCACAATCCAAAGTGATGGGTTAATCCAAAAACAAACCTTCAACAAGATTCATACAGTTTCATACAAAATAGTTCATACAAAAATGTGTAATTTAAATAAAATAAGCAACCAAAATAGTTCAACTACAATAAAACATATGCATGAAGATGTGTTGGCTCAGTTATATTATTAAGTGAAAGTTCCATCCATACATACACCATTAACAACTACTAGCCCCAATAGTGGAAAATTACAGTCAACACCGCCTACTCCTCGAAAGAAGTGTACTTGCTCTAGGATATGGAGAAGCCAAGGCTCGTCATAATACTCTCCAAGCCTTCTCTAAGCAATGCCTAGGCTTTAGCTTGGCTCCCAAAAGCATGTACTATGAGTTATGAGCTTCTATGTATAACAAAGGGTGGGGTGACCCTTGACATTCCCCTTTGACCCTCTGACTACCCTCATGACTCTTTAACTCATTTACAAATAACTATTTAATTACATAATGACTGTTCACATTCCACTAATGGCACTTAGAATTTCACTTACAATATATTTACAATTAGTAATACAATTTCCACATATACCCATACGGGACAAAATAGGTTTGAGTTAGCCTAACAAGACAAACACCATCACTTAGAATCTTGGGGAAAGACCAACTAGACAACATCCTCTTGATGGTATTTAGTGATGAACTAACACCAAGCTTGGTACTGCGCTATTGTGTCCCCATACTGTTTGGTGATGTCTTTTCGGAAACGGACTCTTGCTTCCATGGCTTCCTGATATATGGTTCTGGAACCTTTTTCCAACTCATCTTGAAGCATGCACGTCATTATCCTAAGTGTGGTTGGACCACTGATGTACCCCTGCATGTTTTCTATGCTCAACTACAAGTCATCACTGGTGGTCTCTCGCATCAACTACTCCATGTACCTGTCGACCTCCAATTGGACTTGGTTCTTGTTAATGGCTTGGGTGAGGGAACCGATTGAAGGGATCCTATATGTCCTCACCATGATATCCAGACTCTTGGAAAACTATGCATAGGAAGCCTCAATGCTAGTGATGAGTGGAGGGAGTTGCTCATAGTTTTGGATCAACATCCAAATCTGTGCTTTGTCTAGCTCTGCTTGTAGCTTCATTATCTACTGCAAGTAAAGTAGGGCTCCCTTGTACCTCATTATCCATTCCTGTACATGTGAAATAGTAGCATGCATGTCTTTGAGATTTTGGGCAATCTTAATGCACCATTGTTGAAAATCATATAGATGGAAAACATCCTTGTGCACGGTGACAAAACCATCATAAAGTTTCTGCATGGTGGTCTCAAGAGTCAATACTTCAGCAAGTATCTCTTTTCTCATCTCTACCATAGTGGATCCTGTGGATTGTTCTGTCTTGTTACTAGCCTCTTGCAAGTCCTTTTCCATCCGATCATTTTCTGCTAACAATAACTTGATAGTTGAGCTCGTGGCTTTTGCATAATCCTTACAGGCATCGTCCATGGCAGCTAGATGTTTCCTAACATATGACATAATCGCCCTTTTCTCCATATGTGCAGGTGATGCATGATCATCCCGGAGATGATTTCTCCACGCCTGTACAATCCTTTGTTGTGACTCATCAAATGACAGATTGTACACATCCATCACCGGATCGTCATCAAGGAGAAAAAACTCTCATTTCTCGCTCAGGAATGGTTCTCATTCTAGATGTGGTGGAGACTGAGGGGTCACCTCGGATGTTCTCGACATGAGGTCGGTATCTTAGTCCCGTGCCTCCTGTTCCAACTCCATGTTTGTTGCTTCAACAATTTTCTCAATCTGCTGAGTAAGTTCCCGAACCTGCACCTGATCACCCTCTTCCTCATTTGCTGACTGCTTTGACTCCTTAACTTGTATAGGCGTAGTTTGTTCTATTCACGCCTTGCCTTTCTTCCTGTTATTGTTTATGCTTCTCTTCCCTCTCTCTCCTTCCTAGCTCCTCTTATTTCAACTTCTTCTCTATTTCCTACAACTCCCTTTCTGCATCCTCTGACCATTGCTTCTCTCTCTTTCTCTGTTCTACTCTCTTTATTCGATGTGCCTCTTTTCCTCCACTTCCAAAGCTACTCTCTCAACGAGAGGATGTTATCTGAACTTGTAGCTTTTCTTAGCCTCTAGGTTCTCAACAATCTTCCTCTTGCCTTTATCCTGTGGCGGTTTATTTCTCACTATTGTTGTTGTTGTTGCTTCCTACGGTGTTGTTGCCTACGTAGTAGCTTTCCATTCTATAGCCATGTTGACCGGTGATCGAGCCTAGAGAAGTTGTAACAATACCTTCAAGGATCTTCCTCTACCCAATGAAATGTCCCATGGATCCATGGATAATACACCTTCACACAATGGTTCTTGCATATGTATTGGGGATCATACAAATTGTAGTCCTTGGTGGCAAAATCAAATTTTCTAAGTTCTTGGCCTCAAAATCCACATCCTTCAAGCTCTGGATCTCGTACAATCCTATCTACAAGAGAAGAGCAGGCCATGGTGCATTTTTCATCATGTACAGTCCTACTGATAACCCTGTGGAGATGTGATATGCAACCTCTTGCATGATCAACTTATCCGTGGCAAACCTTGGTAGCACATGGAGAGGCTTCTCTTCGCCAAACATCCTGATGAAGGGTGCCACTAGGTGAGGAATACCAATCTTCAATGTTAAGTAATTCCTCCATCGCTTCTTGGAACATGCAAGGTGGATCCTGCTCAAAGATCAACTTGTAAACCAGGATGGTGAAATGGTAAAATATCCTCGCTATGACTCCTCGGTAGCTGCACTCAGAAAATAACTTGCGATAAATATTCATTACAGTATTTGATAGTGTCCATGTTCAACCCATGCAAGGAAACTAATGTTGGGCACAAATTGAAACAAGTAGGTATGTAGATATAATCTCGCTTACTCATCCTTTGGCAGACTCTGAACATTAGTCACATGCACTTTTAGCTGAAGAGCCAACATATCCAACTAATTGAATGACCTTCCTTCATTCACCAACTGGTCCAACACAACCAACCAATTCTGTGAAAAGGTCTTTATGCTCTCTTGACTGTACAAGTGACATGCAAAGATGATCAAGAGTTGGTAGGCCTTTCTAAGTGACTTAGTCTTGTAGACCTGATTCGGTGTATACCTAAACTTTGATGGCTCTTTTACCAAATTCTTCATGATGTGTCTAGTGTTCACATTGTTGTTGGGGGTATAGAAAAGTGCATCTATGGGGTTCACCAACTGTGGTAAGTGATACATTTGATGATAGTTTTCTTTCCTAAAGGTAGAAATATGTATTCCACTGACACTAATCAATGTCATCATATCAAGTTTGGTATGTGAGACAATACATCGAATGATGTACGCGCATGAGAAGGCGGCGTACCTGCATGCAACCCTATACAAGCCTGACTTTTGGATGTTGACATAGACTTGCCTATCTTCTAGATATTCCTTGAAGATGCCTATGAAGATATCCTTAACTTCTTGCAATGTTATCTTCATGTCCTTCTCTATGAACATCCATGTGTATGCATAGACCGGAAAGTTCATTGACACCTGTTCAACTACATCTCTAGCACTTCTCTCTACAATATACTTTAATCCAACTCTCTTGGAAGCCATGTTACTTGTACTGCTGAAAGCCGCCCAACAACTATTGTACCTCGAGCTAGAGAGGAAACTCATGACATCCAAATGTTAGCTTGAGATCGAAAATCACTTCAAGGGCAGATCATGCAACAATCTAGGAAACTACTAGGCAAGATTGCGCAATTCTAATTCTCATAGGTGAGGGATTTTCAGCTAGATCTACACATTAGCAGTCCCAGCTGCTAGTGCAGAATCGGTGCTGAATGGCTTACTGATGACTAGAACTATGCAATGTGCAGTTCCATCTAGCTTTGATGCTAGTTGGGACTGCGCATTATGAAATCCTAGTGGGAAAGACTTTGGGATTGGCTCCTAGAACTACGTAGTGCGCAGTTGGGGCCAGCTACTGGAAGCCTCTTTGCAATTCATGGAGCCAAGGTAGAGCCTTAAGATCCATAAATGCATAGTGCATGCCGGTAAGAGCTAGATCCAGTCCAAGGCAACCCAGATCTGCCTAAGAGAAAATTGAAACTGAGAAAATATGAAAGTGTGCATGATGGTTGGTGCATATATGAGTGAATGATGATGCATGAAATAAAAAAATGCAGGAATTATCCAAACAAAAACACAACAAAGATAATGGGGAGAGTCGCCACAATGACAACCGTTAGTGCAAAAACTAGGTTATGCATGCAACATTTAGGAAAGTCAATGCAAAACTTAAAACAACACTTCTGTAATCTAAAACAAATCAAAAATCTGGTGGTCATTCAATAAAACGGGTAAAACAACACTCTCACAAGCCAAGGAAACAAAAGTGAAAAAAAGGCAGCAAAAGACTAGAAAAGCAACACTAACCTGGAAAAGTTGCACCGACTGTGCCGAAGGTTCATAGAAATCATCGATAATGCCAGAGATCCAAGATAGAATGTGAAAATGAGCTCTCGCAACACCCATTAAATAGATTTTATCGATTTAGGGTTTATGATGCGAAGGCAAAAAAATCTAGTAAAAAGCGACACATGGCGGCAGTTTCCAAAAATAACTCAATTATAACTCCAATTGCTAAAAATAAATCCCTATTTTTTAGGTATGATTTTTTCTTTTTTCCCTTTTTCTTTTTCAGTAAAGGTTGTCATGCATGCATAGAGAAATTGCACATTTTTGGGAAGAACTGGGCAACTTGCGGGCACATGCATCAGACAGTTGTTGAGGGAATGCTTTTACGCAATTCCTGGGCTGAGTGGCTTTGGCTGCCTCTCATGCTCTGCATAGTTTCCTAGATAAAGGTAGCCTACCAGCTAGGTCTACACAATTCTGGAGCCAAAGCTCACTGTCAGATTGAACTGCACATTTCCTGAGAGTAAGGCTAGTTGCCTTCTAGGATTGTGCATATCATCAAGGCAGTGCTAGAACTAGATTGCAACCAATTCAAGAGGTCCTATTGTGGTTAGAAAACAAAGAAACAAGTAAAAACAAGTTGTAAATCAAAAGATAAACTCAATGAAAGCACAAATACTTGGGTCAATGCAAGATAAGTTATTGGGATTTTAGTAGGGAGGCTCCAAAGCGAAGCTTAGGAAAAATTTTGGAGGGTGGTTGTAGCCGCTATAATATTGGCGACACACTGGTAGAAATCCAAATTTCTATATGGACCTTGTCTAGTGTAAAGCGAGTCTAACTCTTCCAGAAGTATTATTCGATTCTTTGATTGTGATGGTTCCTTCACTATCTTGAGTTAAAGATGTAATCCCTACCATTCTCTTGATTGGTTAGCACATGTACCAAACCAAGTCGACTGAGTTGTTTCGATTAGGGATGAGGGGTATAATGATGCACAAGTAATATATACTATTAGAGTTTTAGTTTCATCTTTGGTGTTGCTTCACAGATAGCAAGCCTGGATATTACCCTGGTGGAGTCACTTCAGGAACATAAGCATCGCTCCACTGCCAACGAGCTTGAGTAGTACCCTGATGGAGTTACTTGCTTCACCTCTTTGTGTAGGAAGCCTTACTCTTCTTTTGCCTTTATTTTTTTTTTTCATTCTTTATTTTTCAAAGAACTGTGCATATTCACTTATGTATTTCATGAGGCAAAAGAGGGATCCTGACTTATTGAGAGCAGAAGAGGTTGTCCCTTCATAGAAGGATGTTTATATATACCTTTGACATACTTGTTGAGGTTTTCCCCCTCACTTTACTCTACTTGACTGAGTTTACAAGGGTTAACCGAAAATAGAAAACCGATTAGAGTAGGTGGTACTAGTTAAAAGTGCAAGCTTTGTGACTTCACCAGGACTCATTCTGAAAGGAATGTATTTTCCATCATGGTATCATTGACTAAAATAAATGAAATATATTCATAAAGAGAGGGAATAAAAAGACAACCAAATGTTGATAGTTGTACAAGTCCTCTTGTATTTCACCCTACTTGTCTCAAGAAGCCAAACACAGTTTCTTGGGAAGCTAATTCTATGGGTGCATAAACAAAAAGAAAAGGAAAGGAACGAGTAACACGAAAGCAAAAACAAGCAAGAAAAAACCAAAAAAGAAAGAAAACACTTACTCCTACTCCTAAGCTAAATAGTGCATGGACCTTCTCACATGAAGTGATACTTCTAGCGCAGCCATCGACACATTGGCTGGCCCATGTAAGTGAAGGCATGGTTAACAAGAAATATATTTAGGAAAATCAACAAGCAAGAAAGATAAAAAAATGAAAACCAACACGCTCAAAGTTTGAATGTGTCCACAGAAAATAGAAGAGTAAAATAACATGAAAGGAACTTTCCAGACGTATGTATCACACTATCCACAGATGACAAGCATGTACACTCTTTCTATCTTGACAAATGAGAAAACATGTCGAAAGAAGAAAAATTTTGTTTTGCAACATGACTTGCTACATATGACTCCTCAAATGCATGAGCGATAGGATCGTGTGACTCTGGTGGAGGATGTGAAATCTATAAACTAGATTGATTTTCAATGCAAAAAAGACAGTGATGAGGAGCCTGGGGTGATTCAACAGATTTCTGATCAGAAGTGGAACTGACCTCAGGTCTATGAGAACCTGAGATAACCATCAACTCGGGCTGAAGTGCCTCGAAAACTTGAGGAGTTTCGACTTCATTAGAAGGTGGACAATAAAATATCGGTGGCTTATAAAGATCAATAAAAAGTGAATTAGAATCGTGATCAAATGAATGAGTGAAAACATCATGATAACCACGATAAAAAAATTCAAGATGCTCATCGGTATCCTCATGATCTAACGAATCATATAGAGGGGTTGATGAGAAACAAAATTTTTCACCCTCTAAATTTCCAGAAATGAAAGATGAAAAATTGGGTGGATTTGGAAATAAATATTTATCCTCTCTGCAATCAAATGATAGACTAAACATCCAGTGTTCTGTGAATGATCGGAAGTAGAAACATCCGGGGATGAATTTTCACAAGGAAAATCAGAAATAACATAATCACAAAAGATGTCAGGACAGAGTGGATTAGGTATGGACAGAAGTAGGTCATCCTTCACCGCATGTTCTTATTGAGATTCCCACACGTACTCTTAAAAAATGACATAGTAGGTTGGTTGCTCAATAACTATTTACATTACATAGTGATTGTTCACATTCCACTAATGACACTTGGAATTTCACTTACAATATATTTACAAATAATAATACAATTTCCACATATACCCATGTGGGGAAAATAGGCATGAGTCAGCCTAACAAGACAAACACCATCACTCAGAATATTGGGGAAAGATGAACTTGGCAACATCCTCTTGATGGTGTTCAGTGACGAACAGATACCAAGCTTGGTACTGCGTTATTTATCCCCATACTGTTTGGTGATGTATTTATGGAAACAGACTCTTGCCTCCATGAATTCTAGGTATATGGTTATGGAACCTTTGTCCAACTCATCTTGAAGCATGCACAACATTATCCTAAGTGTGGCTGGACCACCGATGTACCTCTGCATGTTTTTTGTGCTCAATTGCAAGTCGTCATTGGTGACCTCTTGCATCAACTGCTCCATGTACCTATCGACCTCCAGTTGGACTTGGTTGTTGTTAATGGCTTAGGTCAAGGAACTGATTGAAGGGATCTTGTGTGTCCTCAACATGAAATCCAGACTCTTAAACAATTGTGCATAGGAAGCCTCAATGCTAGTGCTAAGCGGAGGGAGATTCTCATATTTTCGGATCAACATATGAATTTGTGCTTTGTCTAGCTCTGCCTGTGGCTTCATTATCTTCTACAAGTAAAGTGGGGCTCCCTTGTACCTCATTTTCCATTCCTATATATGCACAATAGTAGTGTGTATATCTTTGAGAGTTTGGGCAATCTTAATGAGCCACTACTAAAAACCATATAGACAGACAACTACCTTTTGCACAGTGACAAATCCTTCATAAAGTTTCCGCATGGTGGTCTCAAGATTCGATACTTCAACAAGTATCACTTTTCTCATCTCTGTCATAGTGGATCCTGCAGATTATTCTGTCCTCTTCCTGGCCTCTTGCAAGTCCTTTTCCATCTGATCATTTCTACTAACAAGAACTTTCCATTTGAGCTTGTGGCTTTTGTATAAGCCTTAGAGGCATTGACCATGGCAGCTTGATGTTTCCTAACATGTGATCAATCACCCTTTCCTCCATATGTGTAGGTGATGCATGATCATCTAGGAGATGCTTTCTCCACACCTGTATAATCCTTTGCTATGGTTCATCAAATGAAAAATTGTACAAATCCATCATAGGATTGTCATAAAGGAGAACAACCTCTCCTGATTTTCTCAGGAATGGTTCTGATTCTGGAGTTGGTGGATGCTAAGGGGCAGCCTCAGATGTTCTCGGTGTGAGATCGGTATCTTGGTCCTATGGCTCCTATTCCAACTCCATGTTCGTTGCTTCAACCATTTGCTCAATCTGCTCAGCAAGTTACCGAACCTGCACCTAGTCACCCTCTTCTTCATCTGATGGCTGCTCTAACTCCTCAACCTGTATAGCCATAGTTTTTTCTGTTATCATGCCTTGCCTTTCTTCCTGTTCCTATTTCTTCTTCTCTTCCCTTTCTCTCCTTCTTAGCTCCTGCTCTTCTTTCAACTTCTTCTTTATTTCCTCCAACTTCCGTTCTTCATTCTCCAACCTTAGCTTCTCTTTCTTCCTCCATTCTATTGTCTTTATGAATTGTTGCCTCTTTTCCTCCTCTTCCAAAGCTACTCTCTCAATGGGAGGATCTTCTCTGAACTTGTAGCTTTGCTCAACCTTTGGGTTCTCGACAATCTTTCTCTTGCCTTTTTCCTGCGTCGGTTTGTTTCTCACTATTGATGTTTTTGCTACTTCCTGTGGTGTTGCTACCTGTAGAGTAGCTTTCCATTCTATAACCATGCTAACTGGTTCATTGAGCCTAGAGAAGTTGTAACAATACCTCCAAGGATCTTCCTCTACCCAATGAAATGTCCCATGGATCCATTGATAATAAACCTCCACACAGTGGTTATTTCATATGTAGTGGGGGTCATACAGATTGTAGTCCTTAGTGCTAAACTTAAACTTTCCTAATTTCTTGGCCTTGCCATCTGCATCCTTCAAGATCTAGATCTTGTACAATCCAATCTGCAAAGGAAGAACATGCCATGGTTCCTTCTTCCTCATGTGTAGTCCTGCTGATAACCCTGTGGAGATGTGATATGCAACCTCTTTCATGAACAACTTATTCGTGGAAAACCTTGATAGCACATGCAAAGGCTTCTCTTTGCCAAACATCTCGATGAAGGTGCCACTGGGTGAAGAATACCAATATGCAATGTTAAGTAATGCCTCCATCACTTCTTGGGACATGTAAGGTGGATCCTGCTCAAATATCAACTTGTAAACTGGGATGATGAAATGATCAGATAGCCTTTCCATGAGTCCTCGGTAAATCCACTCATAAAGAAACTTGCGATAAATATTCACAAGCAGTCTCCAATGGTGTCCATGTCCAACCCATGCTAGGAAACTAATGTTGGGCACAAATTTCATCAAGTAGGTACGCAAACATATAGAATATTTCTTGCTCATCCTTGGGTAGAATCTGGGCATTAGTCACATGCACTTTTAGCTGAAGATCCAACATATCCGACCAGTTGAATGGCTTGCCTTCATTCGCCAACTAGTCCAACATAACCACCCAATTTTGCGGAAAGGTCTCTGTGCTCTCTTAATCGTACAAGCAACATGCAAAGATGATCAAGAGTTGGTAGGCCTTTTTGAGTGACTTAGTCATGTAGACCTGATTGGGTGTTGACTTGAACTTCGGTGGCTCTTTTACCCAACTCTTCATGATGTCTCTAGTTTTCACATTATTGTTGGGGGTATAAAAAGTGCATCCATGTGGTTCACCAACTATGGTAAGTGATACATCTAATGATAGTTTTCCATCCTGAAGGTAGGAAGCTATGTTCCACTGGCACTCCTCAATGTCATTGTCTCAGAATCAGTATGTGAGACAATCCAGTGAATTATGTATGCACATGGGAAGGTAGGGTACCTGCATTCAACCTTATACAAGCATGACTTATGGATGTTGACATACACATGTTGATCTTCTAGATCTTCTTTAGGGCTACTTACGAAGATATCCTTAATTTCTTGCCATGTTATCTTCATGTCCTTCTCTAGGAACAATTGTGTGTCTGCATAAACTCGTAAGTTCATTAACACCCATTCAACTACATCTCCAATATTGCTCTCGAAAGTATCCTTTTATCCATCTCTCTTGGAAGCCATTTTACTTATACTGTTGAAATATTCTCAACAACTTCTATACCTGGAGAAAGAGAGGAAACTCATGAAATGCAAATGTTAGCTTGCAATAAAAAATCACTTCAAGGGCAGATCATGCGACAAACTGGGAAACTTTTGGGAAAGATTGCACAACTCAGACTCTCAGAGGTGAGGGACTATCAGCTGGATTTGTGTATTGTGCAATCCCAACTACCAATGAAGAGGTGATGTTGACTAGAAATGTGTAATGTGTAGCCTAGTGTGGCTTATTGATGATTGGAACTGTGCAATGTGTAGTTCAATATGGTTTTGATGTTGACTAAGACTGTGCTTTGCACAATCCCAGTGGACAAGACTCTGGGATTGGCTCCCTGAAATACAGAGTGCGTAGTTGGGGCCAGTCACTAGTAGTCTATGTGCAATTCTTGGAGCCAAGGTAGAGCCTTGGGATCTAGAAATGCACAATGCATGTTGGGAAGAGCTAGATCGAGGCCAGGGCAACCCAAATCTACCCAAGGGCAACATGAAAATGAGAATATCTGAAAGTGTGATCGATGGTTGGTGTAGATTTGAGTCAATGATGATGCATGCAATCAAAATAAATGTAGGAATCAGTAAAAAAAAGAACAATAATGCTCATGGAGAGAGTCACGGCAACGACGACCATTAGTGAAAAAACTAGGTTATGCACGCAACACTTAGGAAAGGCAATGAAAAACTTAAAACAACACTTATAAAAGATAAAACGAATCAAAGCGCCAACATTCATTCAATAAAATGGGTAAAAAGACACTCTCACAAGCCAAGGAAACAAAAGCGACAGAAAAATTAGCGAAAGACTAGAAAAGCAAGACTTACCTAGAAAAGTTGCGCCGACTGTGTCGAAGTTTCCTAGATGTCCATGAGAATGTTAGAGCTCCAAGATCGAATGTGAAAATGAGCTCTAATGATGCCCATTAAATATATTTGGTCGATTTAGAGTTTATGAAGCGAAGGAAATAAATCTAGGAAAAAGCGACACATGTGGAAATTTCCAAAAATAACTCAAGTGTAACTCCAATTGCTAAAAATAGATCCTTATTTTTTAGGGATTCTTTTTCTCTTTTTTCCCTTTTTCTTTTTTGGGAAAGGTTTCCATGCATGCATGGAGAAATTATGCAGTTCCCGGGAGAACTAGGCAACTCACTTGCACACGCATCAGGTAGTTGTTGAGGGAATGCTTCTGCACAATTCCTGGATGAGTGTCTCTAGATGGCTCTCATGCTTTGCACAGTTTGTCAGTTGAAGGAAGACTTCCAGGTGGTTTTGCACAATTCTGGAGCCAAAGCTCACTGTTGGCTTGAACTACACATGCATTTCCTTAAAGAAAGGTTGGTTGCCTTCTAGGATTGCGCAGATCATCAAGGCAGTGCTAGAACCGAATTACAACCAAGTCAAGGGGTTAGCTTGCGGCTAGAAAGAAAAGAAAGTAAGAAAACACAAGCTTTGAAGCAAAATATAAACTCAATGAAATCACAATTACATGGGTTAGTGCGAGATAAGTTGCTGGGATTTTAGTAGGGAGGCTCCAAAACGAAGCTTACAGAAAATTTTTGAGGGTGGTTGTAGCCACAAAAATAGAACCCATATGTACTCCTCGAGTATCTAGGTGATCTACATGGCCATATGAAAAATACATGATTTTTTACATGTCAAGGAAAATGGATGAAGCATGTGTATATCCACAATATTTTGAAAGCACGAGCCACAAAAAATGGAAGTAAAGTTTTTCCAAGGATAAAGGGCACCAAGAAGCTTCTAAGGAAGGGAAGAAGAAGAGAAAAGAGGGAAGGGATAATAAGATGAATGCTACGGATCATTAGTGCAAGGATCCCAACAAACATTGTAACTATTGGAACATTGATGGTCACACTAGGGAAAAGTTCTGCAACTACATCTATAGTTGAGCCCAAATAACCATAAGAAGGATACAAAGAAAAATAATTTTCTAGCCACAAATTTGAGAAATTATGTCAAAAGAAACTCCGATGTGGATGAGAATGTAACTGTCTACCCTTTAACCCCCTTAAGGATTCTTGGGCTAAGGAAGTTGTTACATGTTTGACCTAATCTCCAAAATATATTATGAAGATGGAATAACCAAGAATATCACTTTTCAAAGTATACAAAATTTAATTTTGATGCCACCATTGTGTTCAACTTGTTGAGATATTTCTAGTGATATAAAATTTATCTCGATCTGAGACCCGAATCAAAAGTTATACTCATTTGAAGTGTAACCTATTGGAAAGGGCCATGGAATTAAGCTAACCACGTGGCCTCTTGGTGTTCTTGACAGATCAACATAGTGGGTTTGTTGGGCCAGGTCCATGTCAGGTTGTTCGTGAGCATTACTTCTTGCTGCTCTCAACCTTAAACAAAGCAACAAGGGGCAATAAGTGGTACCCTGGTGGGTGAGGTTTCCATATTGGAAGCATGGTCAAACTGGCCCCACACCATCGACACATTCACATTACCCCAAGTATTACGAAATGATGGTAGTAAGGTTCTGCAGGGGAACCATGAATGAATCAACCTTACCTTTCTTATCGGCATCACCATCACAATTCCACAATGTATAAGTCTTGGTGGTGGTGGTCGTTCGACCGCATGGTTCCATGCACTAGAATATTGACAAAATTGTCCTAGTATTATTGATATTTCCTATTCATTCGAATAGTTGGGGCATGAAGAGATCACAACGATGAGTGGTGGGTAGTGATAGGGTTCTATGCTAGAACCATCGCCATATCAACCTATTCTTGCAATAGTGCATGCTCGTTTACGTTATATTACATGTGAATGATCAAGTGGTGGGTGGTGTTCCAACTTATTCCTGCAATAGTGCATGCTCGTTTACATTATATTACATGTGAATGATCAAGTGGTGGGCGGTGTTCCAACATTCCAGGTTTTAGCAACCCCACTCCTTGCCCCTATTCATGTGGTTTGGTGTTCGATCATCTTATTGGCCTCAGAATCTTGCACATGCAAGCTTATGATCAATGGTCAATTACTAATATCGACTCACAATAGTTCTTATGGTGCCAAATTCCACCCTCACACCCCCCTATGTTGGCGCCACTCAACAACTTAGGTTTAGCTTCGCTTCCTACTAGTCCCTACAATGGTTTGTAAAACAGGAAGGGCAACCTTTCCTCACGCTTGACTATTTGTGATTTCAGGCCCAAGGCCCTGAGACTTGAACCTACACCATGTGATAGCATTGTAACAAAGGCGATGGGTGGTTGGATTGCCATGTTTTTGGCACTATGGCTCCAAGGGTCTGATGCCAAAATTTTTAGTTTAAGCATGAAACTCAACACAAAGAACCAGTTAAGCTATACACATATTTATTCACAAGATTTAGAAGTCAATCTGAGCGAACATAAAAACATGATTTATCACATCGAACATGCACATAGTAATGAATAATATATTCCATGTATGCATTAAAATTCATGAGCATACAATAAATAATTATTCATGAGTATGGCATTGAGTCTCTCATCTCAGACATTGATTACATTCACAAACACACAAGATATTGCACCATTCAGATCATAACAAAAATCATCACAACACTTTACAAAATATATGTAAGAAATTTACACTTATCTGTATGTTAAATATGGATGGAAACTAAAGGAGGGACTTCAACTTTCCATCCAAGTTAGTCCAGCTACATTGCAATCTCTCTTGTAGTTGATCACCCTCAAGTCAAATCTAGAGTCTGAGGCAATATTTGCTTAAGGGAAAATCACACCAAGGTTTGGTTAAACAATTAAGATATGGATCCCATTATCTAGGTGGTTTATCAGCTGCTCTATAGTAGTAAGCAATAAAATGACTCTCTTACTCTCTCTAAAGTCAATCACAAGTATTCAACCAAAGCCTAGGTGGGGTATTGCTCAATTCCATGAGGCTAAATCCACTATATAGGTGGTGTATTAGTTGTGTTTTCAAGGAAAACACTGCAGGAGCCTATAACCCACTGTTTAGTGTTTTTTAGGGATATATTGTTATTTGTTGAAGATAATTGCAATTATAATTTTTTTTTTTATATTTTCACATTATATTCACCCCATAACATCATATTATTATTAGGAATTATGTAGAGAGAACGATAATATCAACAATGTAGTGGAACAATAAGGAAAAATAGAAGAAAATCATACACAATAGGGACACCAAGTTTTAGGTCAAGGACCAGGGAAAAACCCTACAAGGGTGAAAATCCAACAAAATTCTTCTTCTTAGATATTCATCAAATGTTCAGGTACAATGTACAATTATCATGAGACAAGAGTACTTCATCATCAATCACATTAGCAAACATGTATATGAGAGAGGCAAGTACAAGCCTACATATCACACTGTCATAAGAGCACATTGTACATCACTATTATTATCATATAATATTTTCCATAATTATCATATCATCATCAAAGAGATAAGCCATTGATCAGAGTGTCACTGCCATACACCAAAGATTACTTGTCATATCAAGGTCATTGCCATATACATATAGATCACTGTCATGCATCAAGGGTACGATCATATACATTGAGGTCATTGTCATATATACTGAGGTCACTTCCATATCAAAGGTCACAACCATACTATGTCACTACCATATCAAGGGTCACAACCATACTATGCCACTTCCGCTTGTCATGTCAAGGTCACTAGCATATCAAAGGTCACTATCATCGAGAGTACTAAAGACATATTATTATCATTCTCATCAAGATTACTATGACAAATGTCATCAAGAGTGTGTTATCACTGTCATTAAGGTCACTATCATGCCAAGTTCACTCTTATATCAAAGATCACCATTATGCCAATTTCACTGCAATATATCTTGTCCTTTGTCACCACTGTCACTTTTCACTATGAAGAGTACAAACATCATAGCCATACAATATTGTCAAGTGAAAAAAATAGCCTTCCAAGTATCATGGTCATCCAACACTGCAATTTTTACTGCATTAAGTCATTATCCATTAATAACTACCAACCATTATTAACCAAGCATCATATGAATTACTACCCATACATTATAAGAGAGCCACATGTAAGTCACTGAGAAGAATTAGACATGTGAGCTATAGAGATAAGGTCGAGCCACAAAGATACCATCACAGACCATAAAGATTAGACATGCAAGCTATAGAGATAAAGTTGAGCCATAGAGATACGGTTGTGAACCACATAGATTAGACATACAAGCTATATAGAGTGAATATGATCCATTGAATGCGAGTTTCAAAGAGTGAATGTGATAGAAAATGTGAGCCACAAAATGCAGGTCATAGAGATAAATGTGATCCACAAAAAATATAAATGTGAGCCATAAAGAATCTGAACCATAGAGAAGTATCTCAGCTAGAGAGAAAATGTGAGCCATGGAAAGTAATGTGGTCCACTAAGAAAATAATACGAGCCATAGGAGATAATGTGATCACTAATATTCAATACGAGCCACTATAAATAATGTGATCCACAGAGATATAACGATCCATAAAAAATAATGCAATCATTGAGATTCATTATGAGCCACTGAAAAATATACATTCCATAGATACATGTATGCATGCCACATATACAATATGATCTATAGTGAGATGCGAGTCACAAATAGATATAAGCCACATATAGATATAAGCCACAAATTGATGCATGACTCAGATAGATGCGAGCCTCAAAGATGTGTGATCCAAATTCACCTTTTGGGAGAAGGATTATATTATATTTATAGACTTCCTCGAGATCGAATGGGTGCCAATAAGAGTAAAGCAGACTTGAAATTTTGTATCAACGTGACCATTTGATAATTAGAAAACACACCTTAATAAAAACCATTTCAAATTATATTTAGATGTATTTTTGATGATTCTTTTCCCAAATAAAGTTGTCATATCAAGGAGTTCCAAGAACAATTGATAATAATATTTTCCTTTAACCAATATTAATTCTCTTTGGGGCAAGATGGCTTTTCCTTTAGTTTTTTAGGAAAATTTTCCCATAGATGCCCCAAATTTAAACACAACCTCTCAACTAGGGAGGAATTCCCATCTGCACCATATGTCTTGTCTCAGGTGTTCATAACTCATCATCACTACATGATATCTCATTTCTTCTCATCTTATCTCATAGAAGAAGAATGATTCGAAACCACTGGTAGGGGAGATTTATTTACCATAAGGGTGAAGATCCTCCAAATCATACTAGTCTCCAGGTTAAGATTCACGACCTTCATCTCATTTGAACTATCATGTTCCAATCTAAAGAGGAAGAATCATCATAAGGGAGATCAATTTACTGCTAGAGTAAAGGTCCTCCAAACCGTATATCCAATGACAATAGGGGAGATCAATTTACCACTAGGGTAAAGGTCCTCCAAACCATATGTCGAAATGGATGATAAAAAAATCCATCTAGATAATAGGGGAGATTTATTTACCACTAGGGTAAAGATCATCCAAACCCTATATTTTTTTACAATAGGGGAGATGAATCTTCCACAAGCGACAAAGATCATACAAACCCTATGTCACCCAACTTGATCCTTAGTGATCAAGTAGTTGAACACCATGCATCCCAAACTTAAGGAGATCAATTTACCAAATGTGTCCTCCATGGGTAAAGATTCTCGAAACCTAATTCTCCTCAATCATTGGCCAGAAGAGTGGCAATCCCAACTAGCCCGACTTATCGGTAGGATGCATGCTAGGGTATGTACTCTATTAAGTCCCATACTTGACTAGGGGATATCAAGTTATAAAAAATGGCAATGATCTTTTTACCCTATAGCTCTAAATAAGTATCCCATACCCCCAAGATCTCCCAGAGCTTAAAGTTTGTGATGAGATGTGACCCCTTCCCAGAAGGGTCACATCTATTAGTCCAAAATTCTCTCTGAAGACAAAGAAATTCTTTTTTGGAAAAGGCTTGGTAAGAATGTCATCTATCTACTCATTAGGTGTGATGGATCCTTACTATTCCTCTCCTGCACCATATCCCATATATAATGATATTTAATCTCAATGTGCTTAGATCTGTTATGAAACACGAGATTCTATGAAATTCAGATCCCACTTTTATTATCGTAGTATATCATAATCGTATCCAACACATCTCAAACAGTTCTCAAAATAGATATCTCAAGCACACTGCCTCAAATATAGTCATGTTGGCATCAATTTAACCTGCCTCTATTTTACCCAAAGAAACATACTTCTACTTCTCGTTCTTCTAAGAAATCATGGTAGACCCAAAGCTAAAGTAACACCTAGATGTGCTTTTATTTTCAACAACATTTTCTGCCTCTGTCAACATCAGTGTATCCATGAAGACCGATAGTGTATCTCATCCATGATTAATAGTTTCATGTAGATATCTCAATACATGGTAGGAATCAACCCAAAATACATGAGTTAGAGTGAATTCTACAAAGAAAGGATCCATCTGGCTACGTATTTATTAAATTTGAATTTGAAGAGGAGTTTCTCTCAACTGCTTCAATGATATTCATCATGCCAAAGTCTCTGACAACATACTTGCCTGAAAAGGGCAGTTCTCATCATCTCTCTGTTATACTTCTAATATCAAGTAGTTTATCATCAGTGTTCATAGGTCAAGTCCCTCTAGCACTTTAGTCATGAAGATCAATTGGAGTACACATTAGATGTTCATCATGTGAAGACCGAGGGATTGCTTGAGTAGATATTGGATTTTATTCAATCTATAATCACGAGTCTCATTTCATGTGCCTAAAATATTTGAGGTATCTATAATTATGTTTCTTCCTTAAATACATCAGTGAGGAAGCCAATTTCACATACATCTGATAATAATGCATCTGGAAACAAGAGATACAATCCTCTCCCTGTGAGGACATATTCCTTATTGATGAATTTAACATTGCAGAGGCATCTGATATTGCAGTATCTTGTCATATAGAATGGTTCGTGCATGAAGGACATATTACTTCTCATCTTCTCCTTTTCTTATAATATCTCATCATTAGATGACAGTATGCTTCCTCTAAATATGGAGTCTCTTTTAGTCATAGATATCAAACTAAGAGACTAGGATTATTCCTTCAAGGTCTTAGCTCTTTTCCATTTATCAAGTGTGACTCTAATCATGGGATGGATTTGTATCCTTCTCAATCTTGATATTGAGGACTAGGTCATTTCATACATCTCATGTACCTAGTGACCCTCGAACAAGATCAAGAGAAAAATTATAAAACTAAATAAACATAATTAAATTGTACCAGATAATATGGTAGAATTGTCTTACTTCTCTAAATATGAGAGTGGATTCTTCATTTTCCTGCACTAGCTCCCTCTTGGGGCTAGCTCTTCCTGCAAAAATATGCATCCTAATGATCCTAAATAAGGACCTTCTTTCCTTGATCACATCCTTATCCAAGAAATTAGAAGCATTCAAATACTCATGCAAGAATAATAAACAATAGAATAAGATGATAAATCTAAGCAAGAACAATTTCACAAAGAAATAACATGAGCCTTGAAAGTACTTATCTTTAAGGAGGATTGTAGGAAGTTATCAGTGCCCTCTTGATCTTGCCTCCTTCTTAGCCATGAGACACCATTGTTCATAAATCATATGTCAATTTTGTCTTAAGAAGAAATACATCCTCTCGAGCATCACCTGTACTCTCATCCCATATTCTTCCGATCTCGGCTATCAATGTACAAGATGATCACTGGATCTTCATCATACAATTTCCTATAGGAAGAATATCCCATCTAGAGTTACACTTAATCTATCAAAGGTACTTGAATAACTCAATAGCTTCTCATTGATCATGATTAGACTAGGGTTCCAATATTGTAGAACCTATGCCTTTATCATATCTAGACCCCTCATAGGGTTTCTCTCAAAATCTAGCCTTTGTTGTAAGAACAAGGGCTCCCTTGGGTTCCCTTCAAACCCTAGCATTCTTTTAGGTCTCTTACATTTTCATCCCTTCTAGTATGTTTGCTCAGAAAATCCATCATAGGTATCTACAGGGGTGATCTCAATGACATTTCTTCATCCAAACTCTGACACCATGTCAATTTTTAGGGATAGATTGTTCTCTGCTAAAGATAATTACAATTTTAAACTTTTTCAATATTTTCACATTATATTCACCCCATAACATCATATCATGATTAGAAATTACGTAGAGAGAACAATAATATAAACAATGCAATGAAACAGTAAGTAACAATAGAAGAAAAACATACAAAATAGGGACACCAGGATTTAGGTCAAAGATCAGGGCAAAACCCCACGAGGGGGAAAACCCAACCAAATTCTTCTTCTTAGATATTCATAAAATGTTCAGTGTAGATACAACATACAATTATCATGATATAAGAGTATTTCATCATTAATCACATCAAAAAACATGCATATTAGAGAGGAAAGCTCATACATCCATATCACACTGTCAAAAGAGCACAATGTACATTATTGTTACTATCATATAGGATATTCCATCATTTTCATATCATCAGCAAAGAGACAAGCTATACATCAAAGTGTCATTGCCATACACCAAAGGTCACTTTTCATAGACATTGAAGTCATTGTCATATATATTGAGGTCACTGTAATATATATTGAGGTCAACCATACCAAATGTCACAACCATACTATGTCACTTCCATATCAAGGTCACTTTTCATTTCAAGGTTACTACCATATAAAAGGTCACTATCATCAAGAGTATTGTAGGAATATTGTTATCATTGTCATGAATATTACTATTATCACTATCATCAAGAGTGTGTTATCACTATCATCAAGGTTAATTCCATGCCAAGTTCACTACTATATCAAAGGTCAATGTTATTCCAAGTTCACTATGATATATCTTGTCCTTTTTCATCACTAACATTTTTCACTGTCAAGAGTACATACATCATAGCCATACAAAATTTCAAGTGAATAGATGCTCTGACTAGTATCATGGCTATCCAACACTGAAAATGTTATGACATTATGTCACTGTCCATTAATAAGTACCAAACATTATTAACCAGGCATCATATGAACTACCGCCCAAACATTATAAGAGAGCCACATGCAAGTCACTGAGAAGAATTAGATATGCAAGCTACAGAGATAAATTCGAGGCACAAAAATATCATTATGAACCAAAAATATTAGATATGTGAGATATAGAGATAAAGTTGAGCCACAAAGATACCATTGAGAACCATAGAGATGAGACATATGGGCTATAGAGAATGAATGCGATCCACTGAATGTGAGCCTCAAAGAGTGAATGCAACATAAAATGTGAGCCACGAAATGTGGGTCATAGAGATAAATTTGATCTTGTTGATAGTGCTGGAGGCTGCCAATAGGGAAGGGGGTCTCCCTAATGTGAAGATCCAATTAGACCCTACACCATTTGGATTGGGAGCCCCAATCAGAAAATGAGAGGTTTTCAAAGTGGTGGTTCAAATATTTTCCTTGGATGCGATAAGCACATAGAATTAGATATGCATGGATTTGGTTAAAGAAAGTGTATGAACTTTGTGAAGTATCAAATGTGATGCATGGAAATTTCCATCACACTGGAGGTGAAATGATTGAGCCCCTTAGAATCATGTAATACTACTTAGCTTAAAAGAGACACATGAGCCATACAAGAGAATCTTTAGTTAACCTACAAAATAGTTCACCAGATAACAATGACCGTAATCACCTAACAACACACATTCAACAAGATTCATACTAAATAAACAAAATTAGTTCATAACATTAGCATATATGAAATAACACATCACAAATATAAAATAAAAGTCTTACTACATTCATGGCATATGCATGAAGATGTGTCGGCTCTCGTATTTTATTAAAGAGTGAAAGTTGTACACATACAAATATAATTGAAAAGACACTAGCCCCAATAGTGGAACATGAAATCAACACTTGCTTCTCCAAAGAATGATATTCATCCTATGCTAAACTAGAGAAGCCAAGGCTCCAAAACAAATATTTCAAGCCTTCGATTCCAAGCCCTTTGCTTGAGTTATGAGGGTGTATTTATAACAAGTGAGATGACCCTTCATCTCCCATTATGACCATTTGAATTCCCTCATGACTCTTTGACTTCCTCTCTCTTTTCCTAACTAATGAGTTTTCATATTCCATAATTTACACTTGGACTTCCACTTACATATTTATTTCAAATACAATAATACAAAAACCCATATGAGATAAAAATGGTTAGAGCCTAATAAGACAAACTAGACATATCAATATTGAGTTTAAGGAGCCTCTAGCTCATCAACTTCAATTTGTATATCTTCAATCACATAGTGATACCAAGCTTTGTATTATGTGGCCATCTCTTCAAACTTTGCAAGAAGATTAGGTTGAAAGCAAACTCTAGCTTCCATTGCATCTAGGTAGACAGTTTTGGGAAACGTGTGTGTCTCCTTCTTTAATAAGAACAACATGGTATTGATCTTAGAAAGGAAACCAATGTTCTTTTGCATGGTGTGTCTATTGATCTCCAAATATTCTTTAGTAACAATCTGCCTCAACTGGTCCAAGTATTCTAAAAATTCTTTCCTAACCACATTTCTGCCTTTTTCCTTTGTAAATGTCCTAACTGAAGGGATTTTATGATATTTCACCAGAGAGTCCACACTATTATACAATCGTGCATAAGAAGACAAGATGTTGATCGTGAAAGTGTTGAGTTGTTTATTTCTTTTTATAGGCATTCTAACTTTAGATTTCTCCAACTCAATTTGTTGTCTTGTTTTCATAACCAATTACGTAAGTGCACCTCTGTACTTCATTCCCCATTCATGAATTGTAGTGATGGTTGGATGAATGAACTATAGATATTTTTCATTCTTCTGTGCTTTCTTTTGCATATCATGCAAGGGGAAAACTGCTTTATGCACGGTGACCAAATCCTCATAAAGATTCATCATAGTGTCTCCCAATGCTTGAAATTCACCAAAAATAGTTTCCTAAAGCTATTTCAAGTACACATGCACAAATCCAAATTCTATGTCTCTACCTAGAGTTGTTCCATTTGTTGTCTCACAACTTCCAAATTCTTTGCCATATGATTATCGTCTTCTATTTTATATTTTCCTTAGAAGCTCCTACAAAGTCCAAGTTAGCTACGTCAATAGTTTAAGGATTCTTTCTGGTGTCCATGATAGTCTCCCTTTTTGTATTGAGGAATGCAGAATGCGTGAGGTCATTGGGGGAATGCCTCTTTCTTGCTTGCACAATTTTCCTTTGAAGCTCATCGAAAGTCAAGTTGCAAATATCCATGATCGCATTATCATCTAAAGGAGAAATTTCCTAATCATCACCTAGAGCTTTCCCATTTAAAGGAGAAGGAGGAGAATGGATGATGATCTACTCTATGTTGGGCATAATATCAGTATCTTGATTTTTCTACTCTTTTTCTACCTCCATGTATTGAATAACTATTAACTCTTCAATCTCTTGGGCAAGTTCTTGATCTTATTATTGTTTACTATCTTCTTCCTGTAGCTGATTATGTATTTCTTCTTCTTCTTCTTTCAACATTGTTTCTTCTTCCTCCTTCCTTTTCATTTCTTCTTCTTGCATCTTCATTTCTTCCTCTTCTCTGTTTTGATGTTCTTTGTTCTATCTTTTCTCTTCTTCCTACCTATTCTACTAATCTTTCTTATGCTTCCTCTTTCTTTCAGCTACCATAGCCACTTTCAAAGAATCTGGATACGATATAAACTTGCAGATTTTCTCCTCTATTGGGATGTGAGTAATCTTCCTTTTATAATTAATGCTTAATGGGTTGCGCTATACTAGTTTCCTTGCTTGCACATTTGTGTCCTATTCTAGAGTCACAGATGGACCTGCTTGCCAGCATGGTGTGTGGAGTCTATAAGCATTATAACAGTTTTTGATCTTCTCTTCCTTTGGTCTAGAGTAGGTCCCACGCATCCAATTGAATACAACCTGGTACAATGCTGCTTGAAAATACCTCTAGGATCATACTGATGATACTCTATCGTGTCAAACCGAAATCTTTGCCTTTAGCTTCTACAATCTTTAGGTTCTTGATATCGTAGGAACCCACCTAAAAAAGAAAAGTAGGCCAAGGTGCTATTTTTTTCGTTTATAGGACTTTTTATAAGCCTGTGGCAAGATGATATGCAACCTTCTGAATGACCATGTTATTTGTGGCATACCTTGGTAAAAAATGTGATGGTTTCTGGCAGTTGAAAACCCTGAGGTAAGTGCTATCTAGTGAGGCAAACCAATCGACAAGTTATGATATTGAGTCCGTTGCCTCATGATATATTCAAGGGGGTTCCTCCTTAAATATCATATGGTACAAGACTTTGAGGAGGTGGTCAGCCAAATTCTCCATGACTCCTTCGTAACTACACTCTGAAAGTATTTTGCAATAAATATGAGTAGTAGGCTCCTTGGGTGTCCAATTCCATCTCATGCCAAGAAAAACATTCTGAGCACATAGACCATCCAACAAGTATCCAAACATGTATAATTTAGCTTTCTTTCCCTTAGGATAATATTTTGCTTTTTTTTTTTTTCTATTTTTGACTGCAGACTTTTGTGCTGCTTATCGCATATGCACTTTTGCATCTACAAAATGCAATTTTGTTATTATTAATAAAATTACGATTTTTCCCAGGGTGTTATAGACATTTTTGGGCACTGCAACCCCAATCATAAAATTTCCGTAAACTGAGGGCTCCTAAGTCCCTAAAAGTGTTGCTTCACTGCCTAAAGGAACAAGATCGGCTGATTACATCATCTCCTAGAAGTTCACTAAAAACTACTCAGAAATGGTCAAAACTAGACCATACTGAATACCCAGTGCAGAGGGTACGATGCATATCACCTTCCCAGTGTAAAGGGTGCGATGCATATTGCCCCTCTATAGGGTACGATGGTCGGGAATGGACAAATGGCAGGGACAATTTGCAAGGTGGAAGATCATGGAATCTTCCAGAAGCTTCCCCTCT